>JAODUH010005078.1:0-23157 GCA_027564835.1 Typhlichthys subterraneus | reverse complement strand
CCCCCCCGCCCCCCCCCCCCCCCCCCCCCCCCCCCCGCTCCTGATGGAGAACTCTATGTCACTGAAGGGAGAGATATCAACAATATTAAACAATGTTAAAAAATCAACAATATTTCTCCAGTATCGTGAACAAAAAAGAATCGATCAGCGGACGATTACTAAATATTTCATAAAGAACGTACAGCAGCTGAATGCCAATTTAAACCAGGTGAGTTATACTTTGAATGTAGCTTCTTTTGAATGAATTCAATGTCTGCAATAAGGCCTAACAGGCTTCGATCTGAGAGTCAGGTCCGGCATGAATGAATGCTACAGTACATCCATGTCTGGCCATACAGAGAGAATGCAAGACAAAAGCGGGAGATGGCAGAGCGCTCTGCTTCGATCTGGATGCTTAAAGCAGCTGCTGACCTCAGATAGCGATCGATAGACACCGTACTGTGGCAAAAGGTAAAGAGATCAACTCAGTGCGGGGGGAGGGGAGGAGGGAAATACGAGCAAGGCACAAAGGGGAGAGACAAAAGAGGATGCCAATGAGACGAGGGGGTAGCCGAGGCTGAAATAGACAGAGGTCTTACACTCTATTTGAAAGAGAGAAAGAGAGAGAGAGAGAGAGAGAGAGAGAGAGACCTTGACCTTCCCGTGGCACTGCCTGTGCTGGTGTTTTCACGAGACTCCGACGTGAATCATCTGGAAGGCCCTCATCATCATCACCATCATCATTGGTGTAATTTATAATTTACTCCTCCTTATTGGCTGAGGAAAGGGGGGGGTGGGGCGTGGGACTTCTGCCAATACTGTACACTAATGTTTCATGTTAAGTTTATCAAGGTCTAATCAAGCCATTACGCGACCCCCCATTGAGCTAGCAATGAGAGTGTGTGTGCGTTCGTGCGTGTGCGCATTCACGAGGCTCTTGGCACAGCGTGGGGGTGTGTGCAGCATCTAGGTGGAGTGCAGGGAAGGTGTGAGACTGAGAAAGATGTAAGAAAGTAGATTCAATATCCACAGCTAGAGAGAGAGAGAGAGAGAGAGAGAGAGAGAGAGAGAGAGAGAGAGAGAGTAGGTGGTGTTGATGCTGGCCCAGACGCTTCAGAAGGAACATCACAGAGCGTTCTCTTTCATCCCGGCATCCAAGACCCCCATCACTTCACCACCAGTCCCTCGCTCCCTTGCTTCAAACCCGCTCTCCTCCAATGTCCCTCTGTAATGAATGTAATTAACCTTTTTTTTCCCGCGCTGCAGAAGGCCGGCGGTGGGTAGGGGGACATGTTGGACAGAGATTGATCGATGTCCCGGAGGACACCGCACACTGTCAGGCCCCTTAATTACTTACCGTGATCATGCGGTGGACCGACGTATGCATGTGGAGGGAGAGGGAGATATAGATAGATAGAGAGAGAGTGAGAGCGAGAGAGAGAGAGAGAGAGAGAGAGAGAGAGAGGGAGGGCGGTGAAGGGTGGCTTCGTAATCCACTGGAGGCGCCCGGCGACTTGAGTTTCGCTGGCGAGCGGAGATCGTTCCCATGGCGACCACACCTGCGCATGTGGCTTCCGACTTTGCGCGCGTGAGGTAAATGTGTGGCGGAATGCTATCGCACTCATTACGTGTGCGCACACAACGCACGCGTGTGCGCGTGCACGTGCACAGACACAGCAGTCACAAATGCTGTAGATCTGAAGGATGGTGAGACCAGGTGATTTCTAGCGCGCACACACACGCACGCACACGCGCACACACACACGCACGCGCACGCGCACACGCACACACTTTAACACACACACACACACACAGATTGCACGCTTTCTCTCTCTTTTTCTCTGCCTGTGTATTTGTGTCTGATTGTCTCTAATTCTCTACATCCTTTTTGAGACGCCAACATGCACAGACACACTCCAGTGAAAGTGAGGTTGTGGGAGAGGCAGGGGTCCATCCCCGGTGTCTCGGGGGGGCTGTGGAGGAGAGGGTAGAGAGGTAGAGAATTGATGTTTTTAGTCATACAGAAAGATCCATTAGGGTCAGCCAGACACGGCCAGTGCATCGATGTCTACTCCACTAATGCTGCAGCTTGACACACTTATCTTATCTCTCTCCTTTATATTCCTCTTTTATCTTTGGCGTTGCATTACCTGTTGCGCAAACATGTTTATTGTTTGTCATATCTTGCAGAAGCAACGCCTTCCATGGGAAACAAACCATTGAGCTCAACTGTGGAATAACCTGGCATGAATAAAAGCTATATTTTCATTTGATGCAATTCAATTTGATGCAGTTCCATCAAATGCAGTGCATTTTTTATACGTAAAATATCCCGTATGAATGTACATTTGCTGCTCTTTAGGCAACACAATTATAACATATTTTACAGTCTATTGCTGAATGTCGTCCTGGCAATCTCCAGGTGAGACACTTACACGAGCCACAGTAGTGCCACAAACATCACTGGCTGGCCCATACGTGATACTCCAGTGTTTTGTGCTGATGGGGCATCTGCAAAATGACTTGCTGAAAGTCGAGTAGCTTTATTTCTATCCACATACTTTTTCTTCTCATCTGTATTGTTCTTTTACCCATTCATCAATCAATTACAGGTGGTTACATGTATTGTGTAACTGTCGACATGAAGCTGAAATGACGCAGTCAGCCGTTAATCAAGTTTCTGCATTGTTTTATATCGTGCTTCTTTGCAGGGTTATTGCCCGCATCCACTGAAGTGGTGCTACATGTCCTTTGTTTTTGTTTCTTGGTACAAAAGCCTTTCACTGGGTTATTGATGTGACACACAGAGAAAATGAGACTAGTTGTGTGTGGAAACAATAAAGCAGAGCTGGAGGGTGAGCGGGATTCTTTTTGTCGTTGCCAAGGCCTTGGTGTCGATCTGATTACAAAGTATAATGGCAACGCTGAATATGGCACTCTTGGCCGCTTTGTAAAAGTGTGTGAGCCATACAAAACATCAGGTTGATCACACACACACGGACTATTCTTTGATGATTTGTGCACTTTTCAGTGGAGGTGCATTTCTGAACACACACAGAGTTTTGATGTTTGATACAGTGTTTGAAATCAGAAGTTAGCATCATGTAATGTTAATGGATAAAAAAACACGCAAACACCATGGCAACTCACTGACAAGTACCGTCTTAAACAGAGATGGTGCCGGTGAAACGGGGGCAGATAGGTTAATTCACCTTAACTCAGAACCTTTGGCTCTGCTTGTCTCTGCTTGCTTACTATCGGTTTACACCAGTGCCTTTATTGAGCGGGAGAGCCATACAGCAGTGGCCATGTTGCTTCACTGCATCCCTGTGCAGTTACCACTTGCTCTGGGTGGCAGAGGGAGATGCAAGTGAGTCCCCAAGCACCTGTGTACTAAACCAAGTAATTAACACATTTCTATGGCCATGCCTCTAGCTACAGTAATTAGAGGAATCCGCTGGGTAATTGCAAGGGTGGAGCAAGGTCATAACCTGTATCTTTCCACCATTGCAAATGTGGTGTATGGTCCTGTGCAGAGGCTTATATGCATTTAACAATTAATTTATTTGTTTATTCTGGCCTCGTTTGGACAACATTGGGGGTTTAGTCTTTATGACATTTGTGTTTTGATGCAGATCGCTTGTATTATTATATTTTGACTGAAGGTCACTTTTTCGCATATTATTTATCATGATAAGCACTTATGCACCTTAAGTAATGATTCACATCATACATACAGTAAACTGTGAGACAGACACAAATCCCTTATGTTTAAGAGATTTCTGATCTGTTCGGAAAAAACACAGGCTTCAGCTGTGTCTATTTCTTGTATATTCACACACGCACGCGCACACACACACACACACACACACACACACACCTAGCATGACAGCCTGCTGTCAGCAGATTACAATATACTTGAGACATTGATGAATGTAGCCACAGTCGGCAATTCAAAGTCTCAGAATAACCAAATTGAATATGTCATCCGTTCATTTGAAAACTTCTTTACGAGACAAATATCATCACTGTTGACATATGTGATGTTCTATTATCCAAACAAATTGCTGTCACAATTTCCAAATCACATTTTTTACATTTCTTTCGGAACAAACACACACACACACACACACTATTTCTGTTCTGATCTCTGACAATCTCTGACAATTATAAAGTTACGGGCAGGATAATGGAATTTTAATCGGCATTGACAAGTGTCTCCAACTTATGCTTACAGTACATTTCACAGTAATGTGGTTTGTCTGACTGGAGCCTTCATTCTTATGGGACAGTCACAAGTAATGAGAGATTTACCGCCAGCTATGAACTGGGGCACCTGCTAGCCTAGCCATGAACCAACTGATTAAATACAATATTATTCTGGTTTTAGCGAATCATTAAACCAAATTGACTCCCTAGATCAACCGCCTGGGTATAGCTAGGTGATGTGCCTTGGAGGTTGTGCATGCACCGGACTGAGGTCCTGCAGTATTAATAGCCCTATAAAGTGAGAACTCATTGGCTGATGATCCGCTTGTATACAATTTATATCTTCAATCTTAATTAGGTTGAATTTAATTTAGAGGCAATTTTTTTTTGTCAATGGTTATATAATCGCAAACAAAGCAGGATGTTGGCTAGAAATTGTGTTGATAGATGAGTGTGTGTGCGCGTGTGTGTGCGTGTGCGTGTGTGTGTGTGTGTGTGCCACTAGTAACAGAGATTATATAGAAATCTGACAGCGATTAATGCTCAGGCCCATCGTCTCCTGTGGAGCGGCACAGTACTGTCCAATGCACATTATACAAATATACAAGCTCCAGACCTCATGGAATAGCACTGTCCACACACACACACACACACAGGGGCATTGATTGGCGGTCAGAGGACACAAGGTCAAGTCTCCTGGCTCTCAGCACAAGGGACCTTTACCACAACCTCATTAGCATGGGGGGGCTGTTCACCACCACACACACATATATATATATATATATATATATATATATATATATATATAATGAATAATCATGAATGCACATATGTACACACAGGTGCCAAACCAGAGCATATGTAGCCTAGTGCATCTACTGTATATGCAGGCTACAACACACATAGCGTACCCACGCGCACACACACACACACACAATGACTCCCTTGATCCCTTGATGATACGCATATGATTTGCAGCTCAATCAGTCTCTCCATCACTCTAAAGCAAATAGCGCACACACACACACACATAGCAGCCCTCAGGCTGTACAGATACCACACACACACGTGCGAGCACACACACGCACACCCACACACACACACACACACACACACACACACACACAGACGCACAGACGCACGCGTTCCGTTCTGTTCCTCTGGTTTAGAAGTCGCCCTCCAACCTGCTGCCTCTGTTCTGCTGCTTCATCCCTGAGGGAGCAGTGTAGGGAAGCAGCCAACTCTATCAACATAGCCCCTGTGGGCTGCTCATCCTGGCTCTCTACACACAAACCGATAGATACAGCCACTGATGCACCTGCACACACACACACACACACACACACACTGCCAAGACCAGAGGTTGTATATAACTATACAAAGATGGTGAGTTGTAATGCATTTCAATGGAGCAGAAATGGAACGATGCTGGTCTCTTAAGTGGACGTGTCACCAACGGCATGTAGCTGTGGAGCTTGACGTAGGCAGCGCTCAGACAGCTACATCTACCACGCATGGCCTGGAACGAAGACACTTCAGAAATACCATTGGGACCTCAGATTGATCATTAGATTAGATGGGTACTTGAGAATTCATGTTATATACTCAATGTTCTAACGCTCCCAGAGGGAGTCAATGGACCTCCCCATTGACTTGAATGGAACGCTGGGTCGTTTCGTTTCAGTCATTCCAAAAATCGAATGCGGAAGTGCCGTCTGTTGGAACATCTCTGTTACATGATATTCTCTCAAGCAACTGTTTCTGCCGGGGAAGGTGAACATCGGACCATTTATATATACAGTATGTTGATTTCAAAGAATGGGTCCTATCAATTAATGTCCTCTTCGTTTAAATGTCAAATTCACCAAATATCTTCTCACGTTTCGCTAGCTAACCGTTCTCTGTGCGTGTTGAACAAATAATCCGATACTTATACACAGCCCAGGCTCCATTAGAGAACACAAACAAAGTGGCGAACACCGCTTACATCAACAAAGCCGTAGTACTACACTTTGTTTCACTGTGCATTTCGATGTGTGGGGTGTCGCCGAGGAGGGCGCGCATGAATATCGTTTTGATTTGAGCTTGAATTTAGCAAACATTCACGAAAATGACTGACCTTGTTGTTAACTGGTTCAGGTGTACATTGCACATTACAAACATATTGCTTTTAACAGGCTAATAGAGTATTCTGCTGGGTTCTGACTGTCAAAGCACTTTGTACACTCTGCTTGTAAAGGTATGTATTAACATATATACACAGCCAAGCCATCGACTAGCTATCATTCAGCCTTCAACACATACACATACACATGCACGCACACGCACGCACGCACGCACACGGTGAACACCAATCTCAGAGATAAGGCCAGTGTTACCCACATGATTAGCATCTTTCACTTGACATTACTTTATCTCCTGCACCTCCCCCTCTCCTCCTCTCTTCTGAGACAGGGATGGAGGTCACTGAGGGGAGGAAGAGGGGAGCTGAAGAGAAAGAAGCAGGAAGACTCCGTTCTAGGTTGAACTGATTTAAGGGTGCAGATAATAGTGGTCAAATTAAAATTCAATTTTTCCACATTCTATAATGTTTAAACAAATATTTTATATTAAACATGTTACTTAAATGTAATACTCAGACCTTAACAACTTTCACGACCACCTGTCACTATTGTTGATATAGCCATTTCCACAGTTGTTGTTGCTGAGTACGGACCGCATTTGGAAGTTCCGCCTACTTTGACAGACGTGGAGCAGAGCCAATGAGCACTGAGTCTGCAGCGTATTCAGCATAGCAGCAGATCTGTCAGAGCACTGAATAATGGCGGATGCTGATGTGAAGCACCTATAACTTTTCTTCGTGAAGTTTGTGAAGTAAAACCAAGTATTCCTCATTCTTTGGCAAGAATATGGGGACAAGGAAAAACGTGTAAAATAAACAATTCCACAATTTCCACAGATGGAGAGCTCTAAAAGATTAAAAAAGACTCTAATCTTATCTTAGTTAGCCTACTTCTCCATGCTGTGAGTAGCCTATTACTTTATTGTGTTTTTGAAGCCAATAATAATTTGAAAACAAGATTATAAGTACTGCAGTAGCAATAAGAAATATTACTATTTCAAACTGTAGTGAGATAAAATGACGTTAATTTTCTTTGCGGACTGGATGTGTATGCTACCATAGTTTAGTCGATGCAGACAGGCTATAAAGCTTTAGGGACCTTTCCTATGCATGTCATTTTTTTCGTGATGTAGTTTGTTTTGAGGCGCGACCACTAAAGCTTTAGCGGGAGTATATGCTCACTTCTGTTGCACCGTGCCATCATCTGCTTTGTGTGTTTTGTTTTTCAGCTTTGAAAAGTATGAGGATCTATGTGACCCGAAACCGGTAAAAGTTCCACCCATATCCATCAGGAGACATACCGCGTACGCCTTCCATTAGTAAGGTTGCAAGCATCATACATTTCGCACGTCTCAATGTAAATTGCATAAATTGTTAACTTTAGCGACAGAAAACAGTCAATTGACACGCTGAAAGATGCCAACATACAATATATCATTTAACTTAGGCATATGGTTACGATGCATAACAGAGACGTGAGTCTGCAGTGGCTAGATTATAATACAAATGCATTTTTCAGAAACTGGACAACAACGCTGGCAATGACATCTTACAAACCCCTCAGCCTGGTATGAAATAAACATAACATACTTTACATCAGTGTGGCTTTGAGTTATTCCTACAAATCATTTCATATTATACTTTATTAAATATAAAATGATTCCGACATATTATTAGTAGCCTATAGACTGTATAATACATGTACAACAAGTCCTAAAGTTATTTCTTACTAAAAGGCAATATTGCATGTATCCTATTGAACAAAACAACTGATAGCAGTCCACTGAGCCAACAAATATATAAAATGTAAATAAAATAATAATAATTGGAACAATGGGGTTTTGAACCTGCGTGCTCAGTATTTCAAGTGCAATGCTCTACCAGTTGGGACAATTAGATGTACATATGATAGTGGCGATAGTCTCATTCAAACTTGACTGTGAGAATGACGGAGAGGGGTTGGCGTGATTGTTTACATACATGTGCTGCCATCTAAGCTAGCTAAGATAGCTACAGAGCCTATCAGTGGCTCACTGGTCTGACGGAGCCACACCTCAGAAGCATTGCCCCTGCTGACAGTCTACAATGGAAACCCACCTGTACTCCAGGGAGAAGCGCGTGAGCTCGGTGCCGTTGTGGATCCATTTGAACTCCAGCGGCCAGCTGCCCTCGGCCATGCATGTCAGCACCAGCCTGTTGCGCTCCAGGTGGAGCTGGCTTCTTACTGGCTCTGTCTTGAAGTAGGGCGGCACGTCATCTGGAACAAAGAACAGCACATTGAGAGGTCGTTCTCTTTAACAGTGCTCTACATATTATATTTTATACATTAATATACCAGCATACAATGTATCCATTTTCCATTTGATGTGATGCTGTAGTGGAGACATTACGCCCTGAGTAGAAAATGCCATCACACCGTGTGTGTTGAAAACCGAGCTCCTCTGGCCGGCCGCGACTGCATGTATGTGTGTGTGGCCCATTGAGCATTTGTTTTGGTCAGTGATGCTAGTGCGCTTAGTGTGCCATCTAGTGGCAGTAAGTGAAACAGATGCACTTTAAAGGTAAGACTGGAACTCATGGGTGCGTTCTAGAACCAAACGATCCACTTGTTATAGGCCAACATTCAAACCAGCAAGAACATTGGTCAGCATCAATAGAAGATGAATTGGATACAAGTTAAGTCCACAAGCAAAAACAAAGCCTTCCTTATACTTTTAAGGTTTTAGGGGATACCGCATTTTAATAAAATGTCTACAAACATCTGTGCACTCACACACACATGTGCAAGAAGAACAACAACTATAACAACAGCTATATTAAGAACAGCAGTAGGCAATGAAATACTGTACAGGAAACAGATAGATCCCACCCCCAACACACACACACATACCAACACATTCAACTCATCTTCTATCTTACTAATAAATAAATACTATAATAGTGACACCAAAAAAAAGTGAGTCGTCAAATGTGTGTATCCTGTCGCATGAGAAGACGGTTGAATAGCATCTCCCCGGGCGACACATTGTAGACGTCTCCAAGCTATACAGTAGGATCTAGGTTTAGACAACGCAAACTGTTCAGTGCGCGCCACGATTAGCGGTGCGTGGAGAATGCCAAGCTGCCGCGCTCCAGATGGCTCGGCCTATGTGAATGTGTCAAACGCGAAGCTGCTTAATCTCACGCGATGATAACCACGTTTCTGAGATCTGATCCCATGGGCGAGAGCTAGGGAGATGTCTGTCTGAGAGTGGTAGGCAATGTGCCAAGTCATAGCAGACTGGCTGGGCTGTCTCTCCACTGGTGTGCGGCAGGGACTTAGCATAGCGCTTTCGCCAAGCTAGACAGAGAAGGACCTCCTCATTCCAACCATGGCATATAGCACTTGCGTGAGCTCAACATCGGCTAGCGCCGCACACGGCAAACGCACACATGCATACACACATCAAATTATCTCAATCATGTACGATTGCACTTGATGTCAGGGCGCCTTGTTGCTTCAATATCTCAGTCTTGATGAATGACGCTAAAAAAGGGAACACACGCAATGATCATTGTAAATATAGAACAAATTAATTGGATGGTTGGATAATATAATTATCAAATTGACTGATAATCAAGCATTGAAATTAAACTGTCAAAATGATCTATAGGGCTGATATTTTGCCAACCTATTTGGGCGCTGCAAATTTGCTAGAGGTAGATAAAGAATCAAGAAATAAAGGAAAGATGTGTTGAAAGTACAAGAAAGAGATGGAGGAGAGAGACTGAATAAAATTGATTTTATATTCATATTTCACTGTCACTAAGATTTAAATCACACCTGGATGTATGTGCATGCTCATGTGATACCAAAAGAGGAGAATAAAAAATTATTTGAACATACCAAAAGAGAAAAATAAAAAAGTGTTTTAACATAAACTTTTCTGTAGTTTGACAACACAGTACAGTACAGTACATTGAAAATGCTAACATGTGTATAATATACACAATATTTAGTTTACAACGCTCCAGCTGTAACTCAAAGCGTCCTCTTTTTGAGATTTATGAAAATAATAAGCTTCATTGTCATGTGTGTAGGCTATGGCAAGGCTGTGAAACAGATGAGAATTTCCATGTGCATATTGAGGAAAACTTTTAGGACATTTTGGTGGATATATCCATACAGCAACCGCTAAAAGTCCAGAGATTATTATTAAGTATCAAGATAAACTAGGAAATAGAATAGATCCTGAGCCAAGGGAATAGCTGTGGTAGTGTTCGTACTGTGTACCACGATATATAAATCCTAATAAATATGCATGAGCGATCTCACCTGTTTTTTGCATATGTATTTTTGACTATAGACAGGACAGAGACAACTGAGAAAAACCCTCATAAACATTTAGAGCCACACACCATTCATTAATATTTATGACCCAAATCGCAACAGAGAGGCATTTCAATATTACACATCTCGCCAACCCAAACTCAAGGTTTTCCCTCGCATTGTCAAGTGAGAAAACTCGGCCCGACTGGTATGCTTTGTTCAGATATGTTGTGCTCCACCTTTAAAGCTAGCCTGCAGCCTACAGAGCATAAGAAAGCATACCTGCGATACTGACGAGCGCTAATCACAAAGTGATGTTAGTGTAACTCCCCCGCATGCGTGGAGAATATTAACTAGTTCAACAAGTAGAAGAACTGTTAAAACAGAGATGGCAGGAAGGGGGGTTTTAGCGGATCCAAAAAAAAAAATGGCGTAACGCACGTAAAACAGATGAGTCGTGTAACGCTTCAGACGAAGGCAAGCACCACTCCATGCATTGCGGGGTTAATTTGATGCCTGACATGGGGATAGGATAGAAGACAGGCTGTGAAAATGAGGTAGATTGAGAAACGCAATGGGGATTTGATTAGATGGCCAAGACTAATTGTTCCCTGGCGATACGCACCGTGCTTTTAGCTGCGATAGAGTGATGAGCAAGAAGCACGGAGGAGAAGGGACAAGAACAGAACAGGAGAAGATGAACTCACACACAAGCACACAACCACATGCACATACAAGCAAAGGGAGGAGAGTATTCTGTACCAGGCTAAAGGGACAACACATTGATCACAGATGAGTATCTCCACTAGTCGTCACTAAGAACCCCATGAGATCTCAGTTGCCCGGTCCACTAATCCCCCGGTGTTGATATCTCACATCTAACTGGAATCAGCATTTGGCTCATTGTGTGGCTGTGCTGGGGGAGTTTCAGCACACAAACAGAACAGGCCCCTAATGAGACACATGACCAAACAGCAACAAGCTGTGTTTGTTCATATTATAGGCCCCATCTTCCTCTGAGCTGAACAGTTGGTGTTGCTATGTCACTGTGGTATGACACTGTAGGTCAGAGAGGTAAGGTCAATTCATTTCACACATCAAACACAGTTCATTTAAGTTGCATTTTCAAAATGTTACATTTCAATTATAGCCTTTCAGTCTTTTCATAAATCGCAAAAAACCACATAAATTGAATACAGTGTAATATATTTTATATTTTTATACTTTTAAGTGTTGGGGTGGGGTGAAATATTAATAGTGGTGGAGTCCTATGTCTTTGTCAGGTTCATAGGTCACAAACTAGTCTGGGGTACTCTCTAGATAGTCTCAGCCTCTTCCGTCCATAAGCACTACGTCACATCTGTGCTGAACGTCTGATATATACCCTCGTAAGCCCGACACAGGACTCTCTGACTTGGTCGTTATGCATGTCAACGGGTACTGACGCAGTTAGCCAGCATTGTGTCCAAGACATTATGTATGTAAAGGCTGGCTCTGCAAGACTACTCTCTAGATAATTCTAGCTATTTTGGAAGGGTGTCCACACCGACAGTTGTCAGTTTATGATATGAAGTCCTTCATGACCTGGGTTTGTTTTTGATCATGTGTATCCAGGCCTCATAGCCTCAAGGTTGTCTGGAGTTGTCTGTGGATTTGTGTTGGATACATAGTTTATGAACCGCTTAGCACAGAGCTCATTCTTTGAGCATAGATCTTCAGACATATCATATTAACATCAGTGTATCTGCATCCTACTGTACAACCGTGAACGACTCAATTAATATTGTGCTTTTATGAAACCAAGTTAGCCACACATTTGTTCAGTACAGCAGCTAACATGTTATAATCTCAACTTGGAAATGAAATACTGCTAATTAACACCAAAGTCTGAAGCAAGCTCGCGAGGAGCACATGCCCGTTTAATGCAGTAACATATGATGTTGGTTATTTTGAATCCCCCAGTAAGTTGTAACTGTCTCATAACCTCAATGCATTCCCCCTAAGGCCTCAGCAAACATGCAAGCGTGGCAAAAACGAAGCAAGGAGAATTCAGTCACCTCGAATCAACCTGTGACGAATGATCCTTACTTAAACATAAAGGCAAGCTGTCACAAGAGAGCACATTACCCACCTTATGCCACTGCCATAACATGGCTCACAGACACGGAGAGACAAGAAGGGTTAGAACTGCGCCCAGGGCAACATGTTCTCATGCACCTCCAGCGGATGTGAGCAGACACTTGAAGCGCACGAGATTCAAGGTTCTGTGTGGAGTCTCGTGTAGTACAAAGCACGGCTGTGTCATCTGCATACAAAACACGTGGTGGGTCCACCTCAAAGCCTAGCATGGATGCATAGCATGTGCAACTGTGTGTGTGTGTGTGTGTGTGAGTGTGGATTTCGGCTTTACAAGGACATTCTTAACCCAGTCTGTAGCACACAGTCAATTAAATCCAGGCTCTCATTAATGAGAACTGGTGCCAGGTACAAATGCCTGCCCTTGGGTGAGCATTCATAATTGAAAAGAACTTTGGAAATTCATTTTTATAATAACGTGGGCTATAATCAAGGAATCTTTTTTCCCCACCATTTTCCTCTTTTCCTCGTCTCCTTACAAAGGTCAAAACAAGCATCGGTTTTCCAGTAATGTTGTCTGGAGTTGGGTACATTGTATGAGGCTCCATTAGTTCACAAGCTTGAGTGCTACATTCTACCGAACACCATAAATAACATAATTAGGTTTATATGAGGATCTAAGTGTCTATGTGGGCCGTTAATCAGGAAGAATAACGTGTACGACTATCAGTGCATAGTTTGTGATTTAGCATATTAGTTTGTGATTTAGCATTAGAATTAGAATCTTAATTCTGATTGATATGAAATATACAATCTGTATAATATACAATAATCTTACATTTCTGAAATATCATATCTATATACAGCAGCATATGATAACATTTATATTGTGTTGTGTGCAGCAATGGGCTGTGTGGTAACCAATCTTATAATTTTAATAATGTATGCTACTTTGTCAGCGCTGGGAAAATAGCCTGTTATAATTCCACCCAATTTGCATCACGGCCAACATGGCTGATGAGCAAGAAGCCTTGACATGTCTAAGCACATAATCAAACGGTACCATATCGGCGATACATCAATAAACCTGCATTATGGAGAGTAGAGAGGGTTATATGTTACGACTACTACTAGAACTAAATTATGTTTATATGATGACCTAACCTAATGACTAAAAAAAGAAAGAAATGGTAGAACAACAATAAATCAACGCGTTCAGCGTGTGAGCCGGCGAAGCCATCACAGTCCCCTGATGGCCCCGGAGCCCCACACTGAGAAACCACTGGCGTAGACAGCAGTTGCAGCCACACTAGGAGTGGCAACAGACGGCCCTGCCAGCGGACACACCGTGCTGCTTCCACGGTTCCCTGGAGGTCCGTGGTGGCGCTATAGCAGCCAGCAGTAACCCTCGATCCCAGTTGAATCCCCGGGAGCCTGTTGCTTCAGGGCATAGCATGCATATTTCAGATGTAGCCTGGGGGGGGGCGCGCACGCACGCACACACACACACACACACACACTAAACACAACTGGAAAGCCTGCTCATTATCGTTGACAGGCACAACCAATGAAATATTTTATAAATCAGAAATGTGTAACGAGTATGTGTCCAAGTATGTGCCTTGCATTTAGATGTATGTGCCTGTTGGACTGTTGAAGGCTGACAGGCTTCAGTGTGAGCTAGGATGTGTGTGTGTAGTATGCGTGCGTGTGCGTGCGTGTGTATGTGTGTGTGTGAGCGCGTGTGCGTGTGTGTGTGTGCGTGTGTGATGAGGATAGGAGCATACTGGTGGTCTTAACTGAGCTGCTAATGGCCCCGTTGGGTGTGAAAATATGGTCTTTATTTAGCACACTGGTCTGGACCTCTCACTGTGTGTGTGCGTGTGTGTGCGCGCATGTGCAGGTGTGTGTGTAGGTGAGTGCGCAGATGTGCGCACATGTGTAGGTGTGTGTGTGTGTATGTGTGTGTGTGTCCATGTGCGTGTGCATGTGTGTGTGTATGTTTCTGTGAAAGCACAGACTGGGTAGTGGATGAACCATTAATATATGGGAGGAACTCTAAAAGTGTGCCGAGACGCACACATCTACAATATGCATGTGTGTCTCTTATGTGTGTTTCTGTGTTCACAGTTGGACAGAAGTGTGCGTGCTTGCGTTTGGTGATTAATACTTTATTTTGTCCTGGAGTCTGTTGCAAATTTTTCTGGGCAGAAAATAAAATAACAACAATACAATACAATACAATACAAGCCTGCTAACAGTTTTAATCAGTTTTATTCACACACAAAGAGAGAGACACCCGTGTGAGACGATGTCTTACTGACAGCCCTATTGTTTATGTAGCACTACATTACCCACGATGACATGATGTTAATTATCTTTCCCACCTGCTGCTCTACTGAGCATCTCAAGACGCAGTTCAACTGGACAAACTCCTATAGCCTTCCTGACATGCTGGGGTCCCCAAGACCCCCTGGGGTGAGCAGAGTGTATAACTGTTAGTGCAGAGAGAAGATGACTAGAACCCTGCTGAAAACGTCGGGAGGAACAATATAATGATATTCTTTAAGTAAGATGCCTTGAAGTCTGTAGGATATTGTTTACTTGTATAACTCTAACAAGTACACTTTACTTTGGAACTAGCAAAGTTTCAAGACATTTTGTCTTTTAAAGACATACTTTATCCACTATCAGGTTTGATGTCAAATGGGGAGGTTGGGGTTAATCTCTATGAGCAGTACAATAAAGTACAATGTGAATGGGAGCTTCACTGGGCACCGGTGACCCAGTGTATAGCACTGTGGCCTCTCAGCCAGAGGGTCCCGGGTTCGAACCCCAGTCGTCCTGGCCTTTCTGTGTGGATTTTGCATGTTCTGCCTGGGTTTACTCTGAGTGCTCTGGTTTCCCCCACTATCTAAAAACATGTTAGGTTCATTCTCCAGCCAGTGCCATCTGACCAGTGACACTGGCTCCAATCTGGTGTCCAAGTTGGTCGCTGGCTGCTGCACAGCGGCTGCCCACTGGATGGGTTAAGGGATGAATTTCGCTACATATATGTGTATGTGACAACATAAGCACCTTTACCTTTCTAGTAACAGCTGGCATACCAGTTTGAAAGAGGTTGCAGGATTCAAGCCCTAGCATTTTAGCATCAAGTGCCAGCAAGCACATTCATTTCCTCTCCAATCGCCTTCTCTTCGCTCTCATCCTCTGTAGGGATTAGATAGGAATGTCTGGCTAACATCAGTCAGCGGAGCTAAAACATTAAATGCGTATGCCTCCCTAAACAGCCTCGGCCAAGAGGGACGGTGCGCTAATAAATCTATGTGCTAACCTTTAGCCGTGACAGGCTAAGCCCTCACTGTGTGTGCCCACCTCTATCACTCACCCCTGAGCATCACAGTATGTCTCCTGCCATTGCATAATGTCTTACAAAGCTGTTGCTAAGCGGTCGGCACCGCTCAAAGAAAATGTTTTAGCAGGGACCTGCATGTTAATAAACATAGTAAATAAATATAGTATTACTATCATTGCACATATATGGGCATGCCCATAAATGTGTCTGTGGTTTCTTTATTTGTGCCATATGCTTTGTGCCAATATGAAATACACATCTCTGTCTGTGTGTTTTTGTATGTGTGTGTGTGTGTGTGTGTGTGTGTGTGGAGGGGGGCATATGTTATATATACCACCTGAGGCAGCTTTTAACAACGGTGTAAGCATATAAGGAAAATGTATAGGAATATATGAGACCTTATTTGTAAACATAAATATAGACTATAGAAACCCACGGGGAGTAGTTATGTGTAAATGTAAAATACAATTTGATAATATCTTTATTCAGTAAGCTGGTGTTATAGGCCTGCGTGCAGGTCATGTTCTAGTCTGTAGGAGGCCCAAGGCAACATTTTAATTCCAACCTAAGTGTCATGTTCTCAGCCAATCAGATGCATCCCAAGCTAGGAAGAGGACTGGGAACTTGTATCTGTATGTGTGCACGTGTGCGTGCATGAGCAAGCTGTCTTAATTTCCCAGAAGATCCAGAAATAAAAATCTCCTCAGTGGCAAGATCAGTGCACTGAGCAAATCATGCCATTATATTTATGGAGAATAATCAAATGTTGCATTATGGGATACAATAAAGCCAGCAGGGGTCACACATGGTACAATCATATATAAAAAACCCCTGCACAGAACATGCTTGTGCCCAGCCTTACAGTAACAGCCACAAACTGCAACGTTCATTAATTACAATGTTGAACTTAGACTCTCGGAGAACCTAAACCACGTATCAATACTAAAACAACATATGGAGGACATTTCACACAGTTGGTTCTTCAAAGAATGTTCTAACATGTCCATGAAGACTTGTTGGGAATGGGATAATGTTGTTAACAATGCAACCGCTTGTTCAGCAAGCCCACGACAAATTTCAAATAAGCAAATCTTAAGGCAAATGCTTACACGTCAATACACGACTATTCATAGGCATGCTGCCATGCATTTTTGTAATTTCGTGTGCTTGAGGTGAAGCACGCTTGCCCATTAGCAGAACAATGCTTGTGCGGTAGCCAATTAAATGCTGATGTTTATCTTATTTTAGCAACATAACATACTGTAACATTTGAATGTCTATAATATACATGGACCTGTTTACTACAGTCATATGTCCTCAAAACTTCCTATAATGACTTGACTAACTGACTGACAGGACTAATGAGTCCCTTTGCTTTTTCATTTTTGAGACAAAATGGAACTTTACATCTGTTTAAATAAATAACTGATACCGGTACTGAACGCAATCAAACACACTGGAGGCGAGTGAAGAGAACGCAGTTTGGTTTGAGGTTATTACATGCTTTCAATCTTTCTCTGTCTGACATGAACCCACAAGAGAGACTTGATTTGCACCGTATAGGAAGACTAGAAAAAAAAGAAACAAAGGAAATGATAAATGAACCAGCTGGTGCAGACTAACCGACACAAGCCCATGTGCTAATATCATGCCTAAATGACCCTGCTAACCCCTGGTAACTATGGGGGTGTAATCCGCACCCAGCCTGTTGAAACATTAACACTGTAGAACAATGTTCTTTGGATCTTAATAATGTATGGGCAAGTACAAAATGGGAATTACACAATAAGCAGAGAGACGTACTGTGCATGGAGAGATGGAGCAAGGAGAAAGGGCAGAGGAATATAGAAAGGAAACATACTCTATGTGCCGGAAGATGGGCATTTATAAAATATGAGTTATGTTTCAGAGATGAATTCAGCGATACATATTCACAACCAACGGGTTGTCCAGATCCCAACTGACTTCTAGAATGAACGCTGCATTATTCTGGATAATTTAACATTCGAAACTCCTCATTAAATTCAGCTGCTATAACCTTCAAGACTCATTGGAGCTCGAATAAAAACTCAGAAAAATATTGAATAAAGGACCATGCATTATCGATGGCCGTCATTCCAATGATGCTGTTAATATGCTCACAATAACAAATCTAGAATCCCACCCAGCAAGCCTGGTACCTTTTTATATTGTGTTATTGCTTAATACTTTGCAGGAGTTTAACAGCTGTTATTATCACCCAAAATTCACAAGAACATTGTGGGCGAATGTGAACTGCCTTTTGTGTGAGATAATATGAATTAATTCAAAATAATACTTACTTTAAAAGGGGAATTTGGGAGATAATTGTCTAAATTGCCAGTTAGTGAGGATGATTAGTGTAGGTGAATACATGTAGTGTTTGATAGCTGAGGAGGTTTGAAGGAGATGGCCGTTATCCACATCAATCGTGACTCACTGCGTGTTCACTCTGCAGTATGCAAGGAAACAATTACACTCTGTACTCTTGTTAGAAGGCATTTAATGGACTGAAATGGACAAGTTAGACGCTGTGCGATACCGCTAGCAGGGCAGCAGGGTAGTGTGGCTGAGAAGACAATTTTGAATATTCAATTGAAAGGCATTTTTAAATGGCTCCTGTTTGATTATTAATTCCTTCTCTGACCCCTTCCCTTCATATTTCTGTCTCTCTGCCTGTATCCACTGCTAGCAGGTTGGTAGGCCTGCACAATGGAAGCACTCTGCTACATTTCTCAGTGCTATACTGTATGCACGCGTTTGTGTGTGTATGCGCGCTTCTGAGTGCATGTCTCTTTGCAAGTACAGTATGTGAGGAAAGCAGACATATGCTCACTAGGGAATGTTTTCCACCCCCCTTCCCCCACCCCCGTATCCCCCTGCTAGGATCGTAACAAACTCCCTACGCAAACAGACACACGCTCTTCCCCCTCATCCGTGTCATCCCAGTGTTTGTCGGGCTGCTTTTCTGCGGCTCACGCTGAGACAATGAAACGTGCGTGCAAACAAGGAGACCCCCGCCGTACCCTTGATATGCGCCGAGACATGCAGACACACGCAAATCGCTAGCTCCCCCTCTGGGGCACTTGTGATCATTTCCCAGTCCCCTTTCTCCTCCTGTAATGAAGGGCATGTCTAAATAAAGCTGAGGGAATGGCCGAGGCGGGATAAGCCGCTTGGCGGGGCCAATTAGCCCCATCACACCTAACCGTCCCCCGTCCGCCCCCCCTCCCATGTTTCCTTTTGACCTCCTGCTGTGTCCTCAACTGTGGAGCTAGCGCGAATAGCGCTCGTGTGTGTCCTGCTAGCAAACCAGTTATGCTTTAGCTACAGTACGGTTGTCAAAACGCTTGTCCGCAAGCACCGTCATATGAAGGGAACATATGTTTGGTATATGGAGCTGGCTATAAAATATCTGGGCCGAAGCAATTAGAGCACTGCATTTTTATAAAGAAAAAGTGTTACTGTTATCTGTCACTGGTTGCGGAAATACAATAATAATTCAGCATTTTATGCAGCATATGATGACGAAATGCATTTAGAAAATTTCAAGAATTCATTATTTTAGATTAGTAGAATTATATGCATATTATATATAAGCCTACGGAATATGCATGTATTGGTCAACATTGTCTACACAGAGTTTATTATTATTATTTTTATTATTATTTTTTTTTTAGTTACAATTTGTTTGAGATTTAAAATGTAATATGTGATGGATTGCATTTTAATTACATTTCCATATATAATCGCCCCCCAAAAAATATGTAATTTCCTAGCTCACCTAATCTGATACATATTGTTGTTATTTACACATTATTTATGAGTATAGCGCAGTGGTGGGCCGTCAGGGCCAGTAAGGCCTTCTCTGCTGGCCTAACATAAATCATGAATCATGATGATTTGATAAAAGTTAAGTTAATTTAATTTTGAATTTACTTTCCCTAAATATATAAAAATATTACACATATTATACATTATACAAATTCTCTTCATGTTCGTGTGGTTTTTAGGTTAGAGTTTTTATCCAATCAGAATTCACCTAGCTTGTGTTGCCAGGCTATATGAAATCTGCCTGACGCCTTTAGAATCAGCAATGCTGGCGTCTGTGCATTGTAAGTGAACGGGCACATACAGTTGACAGACAGTTGCGATAGCCAATCAGATCACGAGTTGTTGACAGTAGGCCACCTAGCTGGCGTCACGTTGTGATTGGATACTCACTTACTGCCCTAAAACAGGAGAAGGAGGAGGATAGCAGCCTACTCACTTGTGAGTTCAACGCAGATCAATCGAGCTGCACCGGAGCCGCACCCGGTTAGCAGTGAGAGAAATCTTATATATCTACTCGCTTTTTTAACCCACATTGTCGTTGTTGGTGTCTTTCAATGTTGTCTTTCAATGTTTTGCCCTCCTTCGGTCATCTTGTTGGTGTCTCTCTGATATTAAACTGTGATTTTGCAATTTAGTGTACAATATTGTAAGCTTGCCTGTATTCTATGTGGACTTATTAAAACTTTTTGGACAGTTAATTTTAAATACCCTTTTATTTTTTAGTTTTGACAGTACCATGTAGAGATGTTTTAATTGCTGATGCGGGTTTATTGATTTTTAAATGCGCTGGAAAATAGCCCGTTTTGTACACAATTGAGGTGACGCAATGCCCAGTAGTGCGTAAGTGTGTTTCTGTATACTATTTCTCCAGCCGTGGTCACGTGATGTCATAAATGAATGTATTATGGGAGGTATTTTTTTGAAGTCGGACTAAGTAGGACATCACTGAAGGCCTAGGTGTTTAATACACGGCCCGCCACTGGTATAGCGAGTTCCGGTCTTTTCTGTTGTACAAAGATCAACATTCTATTCTGTGGAGCAAAGGCAATTGGGCTGGGGGTCTTTTAAGATGCCCTTTAGGGGTCAAAGCTTGATCCTAAAAGGCTCATGCCTGTGAAATGAAAGGCTATTGTGGCCATTCAGAGAGGCGGTAATCTTTCATTCTATCTCCTAATGAGCTTTCATTTCAGGTGACGTTTGTGATCGTGACACACTGTGCTAACCCTTACCGGTCACAGAGAGAGAGCAAATATACATGGGAACAAAACAGTGGATGATGAAATGAAGGAAACAGGGGGAGAGCCATTAAAAGGCTTACAACTACATTTTCAAAATGCTAAACCCTGTAATAAAACCCCCTTTGAGCAGACCAGCTGAGAAACAAGGCTTTAAAAATGCCCATGCAGAAAGCAGGGGCTTTATTTGAATGGTGTTAGGGCTGTATATATCAGTGAACAGAGGTTGACAGGCACCATGTTGTGGTCAGGGTCTCCACACACACTGCTGTCAGGCAAAACTTGAAGTCCCTATAAGACACTCAATCACTGGAAGGGGTTAGTGGGTGACGGACACCAGTCAATACTGTTGCTCTGTAGAATAGCGACGGCATCGTAAACATGTATCGTACACATGTTGGGAGGTTATTCTGCATCCGCATGCCCTCCCCGCAACCTTTCATAGATGTCAGACACCTCGAATGTCACAAAATACTGATGGGTTTATCTTCCATGTAGTGCATTGTGGGATATCTCAACAACAGAGCATATAGTGCACCCTGTGAGTGACAGGTTTATAATACAGGTGGCAATTTAAATGACACCCTCAGCTAAGTGGCAACTCGTCTCCTTTTAGTTCACCAAATGTGTTCTTGTTCTCGCCGTCTCTCGTTGTGGCGACAACCATTCCGCTCTCCTCATGGAGTGAAAGCTCGTTCAAACGGAAGAGCATTGGCTGCGCCGTGATTGGCAGGTCCGCCTCCCACCTCAAAGAGCACGTCTTCCACCGTCTGATGAGGGCCTGTCTACGAGTGGAATCTCAAAGCACACCCCGCTGCCTCTTCAGTGCCTCTTACTCACTCAGGGGGTCCTTTGTACTTCACACAGTATATTACAACGCACATCCTCCCACTAAAATAACATGTAACAAAGCACGGCATTGGTTCCATTCGGATAGGACAGTCAAAAAGGCAAAGGAGGACTTTATTGTGCCACCCATAAAATCAACATGAGTAAAAATGTTATGTGATGCTAAAGTCATGCCTCAGAGATGATTAAGGTACTCATTCACTGAAGACGGCCTATAGACACTTCACAAACACGTGTGCACTGTAATGTAACGCAAAGATTGAAATGTAGCCTGTACTTTTGCTCCCTTGAAATGCTTTTCAGTCATTTGGAAGTATCGATACAATACTTTTGCATCTATATACCTATGGTGATATATATCACAAATGTGATGTTTCACTTTTCATTTACCCATCCTGAGCAGAACCCTTCCCCCCTCCCTTTTCTTATTATGTTATTTTTCATGTCTTTCATAGCGGAGCTTTTAAAATTGGCATTCTTAATTCGCTATATATATAGCCTTGGGATCGAAAACTTGAAGTAATTGTATGTACTGTATGTACTGTATGTGCAGTGTGGGTACTTCATTGCTTCAATGCCGCAATAACCTTCCTCTTCTCAAACATCCATTCATATCCCCTCTTTGTTCTGTACCTATTAACCACACTCATCTTCAGTCCTTATATATCTCCTTACACTCTCAGCCTTCATCATTAGCATCCATCCTCACCACGCTTGGGTTCCCACTGCCCATCTTCCAAACCCTCACGCTCCACATCTACCAACACTGCACATAGACCAGGTGACCTCTTCAAGGATAGAAGCCACTCCATCTGTGATCAGGTTATGAGTTTGAGTGACAGGATTGCACGGGCCGGAGACCCTTGTCCATTGAGTGCCGAGATCATACGGCACTTTTACAATATAGATTACAAGGCATGTTATAAGAGGCAAGCAATACACCAGCATTTTATACTGGACCAAAAATGGATCTTCCTAATTGATTTTCAGAAAAACAGGGACTTGTGTAATCTTTGACGTATGCAATATGGACTTCTGGATCTCGCACAATTTCCCTAGTAGAAAACTTTATGAGATTTTAAGATACTGTAGACCAGGGGTAGGGAACCCTGGTCCTGGAGAGCCACAGCCCTGCATGTTTTAGATGTCTCCCTGCTCCAACACACCTGAT
>JAODUH010005077.1:0-10333 GCA_027564835.1 Typhlichthys subterraneus | reverse complement strand
GGGGACAGCAAATTTACACTGTTCTACAAGCTGTACAATCACTACTTTACATTGCAGAAAAGTGTAATTTCTTAATTTTTGTCACATGAAAAGATAAGCTCACATATTTGCAAATATGTGAGGGGTGTACTCACTTTTGTGAGATACTGTACATAGGCTGGGATAGGGTAACTTGAATTGATTTGTCCCACCGTGTTCAATCTAAACGGGGGCTGCAATTCATAAAGTAATAAAGTATTTCAGACTTGGCCCTTATAAAAAACATTATACCATAACTGTGTATTTGTACGGTGTATATTATACTATTCTATTGGAAATGTTAAGAATATTCTTCTCAAAACAAATCACATTCACTCTAGAGACGGTTAAGTTCTTTCGTCAGTGTTTTTGTTATCTGATCACAGTTTAAATACATAGATTTTCCCTGATATTATTTATCTTCGTGTCGTTTTCGTTTGTATGTGAAGAATGAGATCTTATGCGATGCTACTCTTATGGGTAAGAGTTGTGGTTGTGATCTTTCATCTGAAAGCTCTGACTCAGAACAGTAGCAGTGAATAAATACTACAGCAGGAATTCCCCTCTTTGACACCTTCTCCTTGATAATTCTCAGCAGTCAGAACGATGGATCTTTCAGTTTCATCGATAAGCCCACTCAAGTTTTTTTCTATTTTATTTTTTAATTCTCAGTTCCTCACACTGTGAACACATTTCTCACGTAGGTCCTTATATTGGCTCTGCTGCTGTTTTGGTGTTATGGATCTGTTTTATGGATTGCAGCCTAGAGTCTGGGGACATGGCTGTGCTAGCTATGATCATTCCCCGGGACCTCTGTTTCCATGCAACCAAGCATGTATTACGCATTCGTCACCACACTGACATTTATTCCTAGCCAGTGACCTGTAGCTAGTAGGACTGATGAGTCAATGACATAACGGTGCTTTTTCAACACATACAAACCTGTGTTGTGACTGGTGTTATGCAAAGGTGCCAAATCATTTATCGCAAGAGAAGGACTGTAGTGAGTCACAGTGTGGTAGTTTGTTAGGTTTGACAAGCCGATACATCTTTTGCCTTCTGTAAACAAGCTTGCAATGATGTACTATGATTATAATTATTGTGTGTCAAGATGGAGCCAATTCCACTATGTTACCTTGGTCATCGTGTCTGACTGGTAATCTTGACTACCATGAAATATAGGCTGGTAGATATAATGCGGTCATGTGCAGCACATTTCTTTTCAGAAACCAAACCAATTGTTTTTACTGCCAACACCATAGCTTGTGTCAAACAATATGTCACTCTTTGGCTGACCCTGTTGTTCCAGACACATACAGGCCCATTGCAGACATGGTAGCTCATAAACAACGTGGTGTCTATTTAGAGGCATCCCGGTTGTGTGTGTGTGTGTTGCTTTCTCTCTTAATATTCCCAAGTTCTAATTAAGTGTGTCAAGTATGTCGGCCTGCTTTTTTCTTCTTCTTCTTCAAAGTAGAATAATATGCGATGTCTGTCTGAGCCAAGACAAGAGAGTTATTATGTCTGCCTCCTTTTTATAGCAGCGGCTTGTATCGAGCATGGTGGTTATAATAATAGACTTTTTAAAGAGAGGCTGCTTTCTAACCACATTAAGCCTGCATCTCACTCCAGAGCATCCGCCTGTGTGACTCTAATTCACGTCAGATCTCTACGACTACTGGCAAGCCCAGCTCAGTAACAAGACTGTGTGTAGTCCCACACGCATTTAATATATTTAATATATTTCATGATTAAAAGGTATAGTCTGCTATTGCAAGCTAATTGTAAGATTACGCTTTTTGTTAAATTCACCAGATATCTCCTCGCATTTTACTATCTTGCAGTTCTGTGTGCGCATGATCTGATATGTCTACACAGCCCTGGCTCCATAAATGGTAACATAAACAAAGTGGCGAACACCGCTCACATCAACAAAGACGCTCTGCTTCATAATGCGTTATACAATGTGTGAGGGAGGGATATTGTTTTGATTTGAGCTTCAAGTTAGCAAGCGTGCTTCTCAAGAATAACTAACCCGGCCTTTAAAGATGGAGAGGCGTTTGGTCACAAAAACCTAATGTGAGAACATTTATTGTTATTCAGCAGCCCCAAAATAAGTAAACTGTTTACTGTTAGCATTTCAACATGATACCTCCAAATCACGGCAAATGGATGGATTTTGAATTAACAAAAGGCATATAAAGGCCTACATTTGATAACGCAAGCACTAGGCTACTAGGTTTTGGTGTCAGTGTTGTGATTCAGTATTTACTAGCTCTTAGTAATAGTCCCGTAACTTCCTTGTTGCTGTTTTCTGGGTTGTCCGCACAGACTCAGAAGGTAGCTGAAAGAGCGTTCTCACAGCAGCGTGCGCTCGTGTGCGGGACACGCACAATCGCGACGATAGAAATGGTTATTAGGCTGTTGCTAGGAGACGCCCAGTCGCTAGTCCACGCCTTGGCGTAGTTCTAGCTTAACTTGCATCCACAGTATACACAGTACTCTGTGGTGTCGGGGGAGAGATGACCTGTACAATAGACTACCTCGTAGTCTACCTGATTTACCCTAGCACATTGAATCAGTGGCATGATTTGGATAGGCTTATGAGGCACCGCAGAGCCACATGTGTAGTGTAATTTCATTACATTCACAGACTTAGAAAAACAATTCCCAAATCTTTGTACTTTTATATTTTTTCTAAATATATATTTCTGCCTTAGTCAAATGTCCAATACTATAGTATATTCTTAACCAGATTTTTTATATATAGATATTTATATTTGCCTGTGTACAATGTAAAATATCATTGAGTGCTTTGACAGGTGTCCTGAAATAAAATGTATTTTTATTATTATTATTATTATCATCATCATCATCAGAACCCTATGGCATTGAATTTTGTTTTTATCAAGTTCAAATATCAACAATCATTCTCCAGAATGACTGTCTATGCCTTTTCAAGGTATCTGTTTAAATCCGGGTCAGTAAGTTCAGCATGAAAATCAATATCTGTAAACGCTGTGTTTACATTCGGTCATCACTGATGGTTGGTGGCGGCGGGGAAACATGCTTTATCTGGTGTCCAGTAATAAAACAATAAAGCCGTGCACACACATGGTTTATTTGAGACTATTTTAAGTGCGAGGACAACCGTTACTGTCTGTCATCACCATAAAAGTGCTCTGTCCTCTACACGAAGCCCCGGGACAGTTCTGAGTCCTGGAAACAGAGTACGCAATACACTGACGTGCTCTCTCTCTCTCTCTCTCTGCCCCCCACCCTCTCTCTTTCTCTCCCTCTCTCTCTCTTTGCCCCTCATCCCTTTTCCTTTGAACCTCCAGCTGACATTTGGCCCAATGACCTCTATCACCCACCTCAGCAGCCTCCCACACACACACACACACACACACACAACACCTGTTGCCTCCTATTATGGCTGTGTGATGGGATCGCTCCATTCCCTGGGTAGCTGCTTTCCTGCCAGCTGTCCTGTAGTCACACCTGTATGAGGTCACACCTGTCAGGACCGTACCGACATTCACACTTCCTCGGTGCCCCGAGATAGTTTAAAAGAAATCTGTGTGTGTGGTGCCTTATTCCTGCCGTTTGATCAAACCACCTCCTCAAACTGCCAGTTGTTAGGCCGCGTTATGGGACCTTAGTTTGGAAAAAATATGTATGGTAGTCAACGGCGAGAATCAAATTATTTTTTGGATCCCGTTTGAATTGTGACACGAAGTACACATATGTTTGTCTATTTAAAAGATAATTGTTCAAGTCAAGAACGTCTCGCACAGCACACGTCACCAAAACGATGCTTTCTTCACGTCAGAACGTCATGACACTTAGGCGACACGGGGTTTGTAGTCTTACTAATTGCATATTTTCAAAGCCTTATACGCCAACAAATGCATGACAAATTGAGAATTTGACTACTTTGTGTCAAAAAGCAAATAGTATCTAAAAATAGTTGACATATTTCTTTCAAACTTAGGTCCCATAATGCGGAAGTGTCTCCATAGGTTTTTTGATTCTACTTAAAGGTACAGTCAGCTATTGCAAGCTAATTGCAAACTAATACACATTTTGACAAATTCACCAAATATCTCCTCGCATTTCGCAATCACCATTCTCTGTGCATGCTGAAAAAACAATCTGGTACTTCTACACAGCCCTGACGCCGTAAATAGGAACATGTACAAAGTGGAGAACGCCGCTCACAACAACAAAGCCATAGTACTACATTTGAGCTCAAAGTTAGCAAGCCATCTCCAGAATAACTAACCCTGCCTTTAACTGTCCTAAAAAAATGCATAATATCATATTTATAGTGCACGATTAATGCAGTGCAACAAACTGTAACGTCAGCAAATTACGTAAAGTGCTGGTGGGGGCCGGATAATATCCGCCGGCAATCTGTGTTCAGTGCGCAAACATAGTGCAGGAAAAGCCATGAAAATGCTCCGTGTGAAGTGTGGAACAGGCTTTACTAGGGTGGGGAGCTCTAGCCTATGCCTCGCTTGTATCTGGCTCAAGTATATACCCAGAAGTAGCCCTCACTGAGGGTTCAATGAGGTTCTTAATGCACTGCAAGTGCTGTGGCCTTTTTTATGTATGGCCCGAGCACATGTAATTAAAGTGTCTGGTCGGGCCGGATTCACCCCGCCGATCCAACACTAACATGCCTCCGTACCGCAGATGCTGACATTGTGCCATGCTCCCATAGGCCATGTCTGTTTATTCACTGTATTCTGTGTTGGTTGGATCACCTGCCCGTCGACATACAAAGCCAGTATTAGAAAAGCTTGCATGGGCGTTGCATGGAAATATTACAACATGTATTGACATCTAGCTTTGTTGATGTGTTATTCCAGCCGACCAGCTTAACCATTTGGCAATGGAGAAGGCATGGGAACAACTCTTCTCTCAGTAGTCTACAGAATAAGCGTAGACCTGGTAATATTCAACATATTCACTAACTGAACAGGGGTTAACCTTTTGTGGCACCTTTCAAACTATTTCGTATAAATGAAAATGCCATTTTTGTTTGTGACGAGGCCGCGATGTATCATGTTGATCTACTAGCGTCAATTCAGCTGAAATTAGAGAGAGATTCTTCTCAAACCGTACGGGCGAAATGCAATGATAAACGAAGACAACCGCAACATGAAAAGAAAACGTATACTGCCAGTGGTTTCAAAAATTAAACTCTATAACGAAACAGAGAAACCCCAGAAACACTGTGGGTTCCTCTCTACACTGCACGCGGTGGACCGACAGCCACAGTGTGTTTTTGTGTGTGTGTTGCAAGCGCACGTCTCGCACCCAGTGCCGTCTTTATCCTTCTGGTGGAGCCACGCTCTCCCGGCAGCTCTTTCTCATCTTATTTTTTAATTATTTTATTTTTGCCGGCAGATTCTAGAACGACAAAAACACTCAAGATTTTCCATCGCCTCTACTAATACTTGGTAGTAGTGACGTACATACGTACGCGCGAGCATGTGTGTGTGTGTACACGTGTTAATCTGCATGTACGTTGTGTGCTTGCACAGGTGTGAGCGGAAAAAAAAACGAGAGCAGGCTTGTGTGTCACATTTACTACAAAGTGCTTTTATGTTTCTCTTGCCGACAGTCTTTGTGTGATGTAAAGAAATAAAGGCGAGGGGAAACGCAGCGTATTAGACTGCACAGGCTGTTATATTTAGCACACAGAGTTGGAAAGCCGATTGTGCAATGTTGTCTTTTAGCGTTGAGTGTTTGTCTTTCCTAATGTACAGTAATGGCTGCTGCATAGCTGGATTAGCTATACAGTGCCACACAGCCCAGTAGCCCAAAGGCTCTTTAAAGCGTTGCTCAGGCTGGAGTAGTGTGTCCCCAAGGCCTTGTCTAGTAATTAAGCGTTTAAACAATTGAATGCCCCTAATGAACTTGTTTTGTCCTGTCTGCTGTGTCTCTAGAATGTGCCTCTTCTAATTCCTAATTGTAGTTGCCCTGGGTAATTGGTTGGAAGTCTCTGATTGCTTGCCTTACTAATACAAGGCTCAGCTAAGTGTTCTCAGCGATGCTCTCTCTCTGCACACGCATACACGCTAGCGCGCACGCACACAAACACACAGCCTCGCCTGGTTGCGATTGTTGCTTCCTAAATTACACTTTGGGCCCGGCCACACATCGCTGGTGTGAATGAGCATGTTCTACTGTAAAGGAACACGGGGCGGCCGTGCTTCACAATGGCACATTGAGTGCTGGGAGAAGAAGCTCTTTATCTGGCCTGACTGGCCTCCTGTGGTCTGGCCTGCCAAATGACTTCCACTGAGTGCCTTCTGGCCCTGTGGATGAGGGTGGCCGTTCACTCTCTCTTTTCTTTTCATTCATCCTTCTCTCTGTTTTTTTTTTTTGCCTCTCTGTACCTCTCTCCCTCTTTCTCTCTTTCTCTCTCTCTGTCTGCACTGGTGCGAATGCATGATGTCAGCTCCTGGCGAGCGCTGCCTTCCAGTGAACTCGTACTAGCCTGGAACGGGAAGGGGGGGGGGGCTGTGGGTGGGGAGTGGGTGAGCGGTTTCCGTCCTGCTGGCTCAGATGAGGCGAGAGGCTGAAGAGAGAAAAAACACAGTAGTGAGGGGAAACAGCAAAACTGCCTGCTTGCTGGTCACCGCCAGCCAAGGGCTGGGGGAGTGTGGCGGGGGTTGGTGCAGTGATGGTGACACCACTGCTGATCTCACTGCCTGCTAACTCTGGGCTTCGGGGGCCTGTGCCAGAGCAGGTTTGATTTCCGTGACAAGCGTGCAATGTGTGTTATGCTAATGCTATGCTAATGCTAAAGGCCCCTGCATACTAGGAATCACCAGAGGCGCCACGATGCGATATTATCACGATACTTATGTCACAGTACGCTATTCTTGTGATGTTTAAAGCCCCCCTGCAGTCAAAATCAACATTTTGTGGATTTTGCACTTAATTTTAACACTTTTGTACAGTGTGAACGTCTTAGACTGTACGCACAGCCAATCATATGGAAAATGGCAATACAGTGACTGCAGCCCCCCTTTAAGCATATTGCAATATTCTGCGATATTTTGCAATTTATTACTTTTTCCATCTTCAAACTATTTCCCCAAAGGAAAACTTTGTTAACATCTGTTTGTTCATCTCACATATATTGTACTGCTGAATAATGTGATCATCAAGCCGACTAACTGACACAAACATGACATAAATATTGTATACACAGTTAAAGTTAAATTCTCATGTGCAATTTATGTAATAAAAGGTCGATACTTGGCGTGTATCGATACAGTTTTGCCATGGGAAATATTGCGATGCTTTCGGAGTCCTGTGGAGCATTTACATGCTGTCAAACGACGAGGGTGAGCCTGTGGCGTCAAAGGGAAATGATCAATGCATTTTATAGCAATATAGCGTGTGATGACATCACACGCTATATAGAATGATCAAAACATTCTATATAGCGTGTGATGTCGTCTGCTTTACGGTAGTAGGCAGAGCTGGGTGTTGTCAGGTGATCAGAAAGTTGCAGGTTCCATCCCCGCTGCCTGTTGGTTGAGTGTAGAGGTGACACCTTTCCCTGACTGCTCCTGGTGTTGGAGGGCGTCCTGAGTAGCTGTCACCATTGATGCATGTGTGTGTGTGTGTGTGTGTGTGTGTGGGTGAATGTGAGGCTATACTGTACAGCGCTTTGAGTGGCTGCTGTATTCTATTTACTAGGTGGTGTAAATGATGGCCCTTTGCAAACAATAGCACATATGCATATAACAATACACATGTATGGAAGTGCCCTGCCTGAAATGGGAGCGCTTAAAGTACGTGTTCGTACTCATTCTTTAATTTTCATGCATTCTCAATGTCCAGCGCTGTCTCCCACCTAGCGGTTCACTCTGCGTGCAGAGTCAAGTTGGAAGCGTAGCTATGTGCAGCCTCAGGCTACTGGAGCGCATGAGCGCATGCCACATTAGCAGGCCTGCACGATGTAGTGTTCATAGGTCCGCATTCAGAGAGACTAACACAGGGCTTTTAACCCTTTCAGCAGACCATGACGACCCAGCGTTCCATGCATTTCAATGGTGAGGTCCCCGGATTTCACCATAATATTGCCTATTATTTCTCTAACGCGGGCGTTAATGAGTGTTTTTGAGTTTGCTGCGAACATATGGAAGCATAAGCAAACAGTCAACAAACATACATGGATTTTGGACGAAGGGTGACTTTTTAAGCAAACTTGTTTTATATAGTGTCTCTGGTTTAAATGTAACGTTCGCCTCAGTTCGCCAATTCTGAACGCACCTCATGTCCCATCTTCTAAAGCTACAGTGTGCAAACTGTGTCTTTGATGCACGTGAATGTTGTGCATTGTTCACCAGCAGAATATTTTGCCAGGTCGTACTTGTTGTATTAGCGTTAGCTTAGCATCGCGCCTCTGACTCCACCTCCTAGCACATGAACAGATTTAAGGAGATGTTTTGGCGTTTACTCTACAATGCCATTTATCTGCCGTTTCCCGCCACGCAGGAGTTGCGAACTGCGGCTTTAGGGGGCCGCAAACGTCTCGTACTCTTGTCAACTGCCCGTGGGCTTGCAGATGGCTGCAGGAGGATATCAGACGACGACCCCCACCGATATTGATCCAGACGGCTTTACATCAAGCCGAACATGCAGTCCCAACTCCCTGCAGTCATTATCGTGTCTAGTCACTCTTCCTCCTCGTATCTCCCTCGGTCTTGCCTGCCTGTCTGCCTTGTGTTATCTGTTGACTCCGGCGCGTACGGTGTGACAAAAGGGGGGTATTGCAGAGCCTATTTATAGCCGCTGTCATGCTCGCGCTTTGTGAGACGCTGCAGGCCTAGAAAGGAGCTGGTTGCGGGTTTCTCTGCCTCTGCTCCTCGGGCGGTATTTTAAGTGCTAAAGGTGTTAAGTGACACATCCACGCTGACATCGGTGTTCTCAGAAATCATGGGCGGCATTTGCTCTGCATACACTTTTAGGCGTGCATGTCTTTTATAGGAATAGACAGAGGCAGGTTAACATGCTGTGTGGTTGGTGCATCTGATGCAGGGCTAATGGAGTCACACAGGTAAAGCTACAGTTATTCTGCAGAAAAACACCACTCCCTTTAATGGCATATGAAGCCCCGCCCAGACATTGGACACACATTGCCAAGGCTGGGGTAGTGTTGTGCAGTGCGGTCTGCGGTGTGGTCTGCACCACTTTGTTTGTTTGTGTTCCCATTTCCCATCTTTTAATTTTAATTTTATATTCACCTGCCAATATAACTGACCTCCCCATATCTGACCACAACAAACCAATTTTTATTTGATTTCTCTGCTCAGTCTCCTTTACATTATTTTTCACACTTTTTAAGAGAGATTATTATTATTATTATTATTATTATTATTATTATTATTTACAGAGCCAGGGCTGTGTAGACCAATATATCTTTTCGAGATATTCGCTGAATTTGACACAAGGTGAGAGCTCGGAAATCGTTTGTGCCGGTAAAACTAGAATTAGAATGTATTAAAAGGGCAAAGAACCACACTAAATCCTTTTCTCAATGGAAAATATGTTTTCACTCGCTCTTCTCCCGACGTTTCTTGTGCAAGAGTGGATTTAACAACAGGCTCTCTACTGGTTCACAGGTTCGTCCAATCAAAATGTTATTTTTTTTAACGCCTGCCCTTCTGAAACATCTTGAATGGATGGCGCTCCAGATGGATGTGTCTAACAGACCGTACATCTGGCATGTCAGGCTATTAGCTTGCACTCGCTGACTATTTACCTTTGGCCACAACCTCCTGGTTGCATTAGCTGATAGCTGGTTGGATGGTGTGATGTAGCGTCGGCTATGATGTCATCAGCTGTCCCGCTGCCCGTCGGTTTGAACATGACGTGCGTGATGAAGAAGAGCGGGGTGAGGGGATTGACGACGCAGATTAACCAGCAAGGCAGGCCAGTTGTAGTCGCTCCTGCTAATGGGCAGCCGCCTCTGCGTAGGCTTGTCTGCTTAACAGAGAGGGCTCTGGGGAGTGGGGGGGGGTTCTCAGGAAGCTCTCCTGAGATTAGAGGAGTGGTGTTCCCACCCAAGCCTTCCCATCCCCTACCTAGATACTATCAACACGCTCAACAGTGGACGGGAAATTCCAAATTACTCGCCTTTTATGAAGTTGCGAGCAATTATCTCCCATAAAGTGATTCCATCTCAACTGCTTAACAGGCCTGTGTCCTGTGCGTGTGTGTGCGCGTGTGTGCGCGTGTGTGCGTGCGTGTGCGTGTGTGCGTGTAAACGCATGAAATCAATGAA
>JAODUH010005076.1:0-10333 GCA_027564835.1 Typhlichthys subterraneus | reverse complement strand
AGGGTGTTTCTGTATACTATTTCTCCAGCCGTGGTCACGTGGTGTCATAAATGAATGTATTATGAGAGGTATTTATTATAGTCGGACTAAGTAGGAAATCATTGAAGGACTAGGTGTGAAATGCACGGCCCGCCACTGAAATGTTGCATATTTAGATGCAAATGTTTTCTATGACAAAATGATTGTGTGAGCTCTGTACTGTCAACAAAATCCACAAAAAGAATGGACATAGTCGTTTAATAGTTGTTTAATGTAATGTGAGAGTCATGATTTGTTTACAAGGATTTTAAGATGGAGGTTAATTAAAAACAATATTGCATAGGGCTGCCTGAAGTATTTAGTTGCATAGGAAGCATATTTATTGCTCATAAAATGTTAACTAACTGAAATTTTAAAACATGTCAAAAGAGATTTTTCCCACTGACCAATTCCGCAGAATCCACAATTTGCCTAAATGGAGGTTTAGGGACGTAGAGCAGATGGCAAAATCAACGCATTTCACAGTTGCTCTTCTCCAAATCTCTTTTATGTGCTGCAAGGTGCGTTGGTCAGCCATAGGAGACTATAGGAAACAAGTCCTCTGTATACTCACACATGTTTTCAGTTTATATGCTTGATTAGACATCTTCTCATGATTACCATTCAAACTGGGCTTGTACAGGCCCCACTATAGACTGATATCTGGTGTTGAAGAGACTTTTTCAACTGACGTCACAATTTCCTTTTCGCTTTATTTTGTGGCCTGGCAGACCATCGGTTTGTTTTAAAATCAACCACATTCATCCTATCAAAGAAACTTTTCTCCAGCCCGGTTTAAGGTACAGTGTAGGTACGGTACAGTACATCTTCAACCTGAAGCTGAAACTGCTTGCTACAATCAGTGGTGGAATGTAACTAATAACAATTACTTGAGTTACAGTAATCACTTTTGTTTTGTGTACTTCTACTTTTTTAAGTAGTTCATAAAATATGTAATTTTACTTTTACTTTACTATAATGCGATATTTTCAGAAATGAACAGATAATTCTGGCCTGGACAGTCTGTATTCCTTGTAATACCAATTTGCACCTCATGCTGCCCACTAACCAACAGCAGAAGAATAAACGTGTGTGTGCGCACGTTAAATACATCCATGGCTAAGAGCTACTGTGCCTGCTTGCTTGCATCCTGTTGTCTTACTGTTCTAAGTAAATTAAATATATTTCTTTCTAGCAAATATCTCAATTACATGAATATTAGTCATTGGAATTAGGTAATTGAAAAGTCATTTCAACTGAGTGCTGATTGCACAAGTGAATCTGTTAATTACATTAACGTTGTTCTAGTAAAACTATAGCCTAGTTTGTTCATATACAAGACTTGCAGCCCGATCACTATACGCCTAATGCACTTGAGACGCCACCACTGCACAGACACAGAAGCGAGTAGCAACCTAAATGGAATTTATGTTTGAAGCTGACTCGAAGTATCTTCTGGACTGGTAAGTAAATGCAAATGCAGCACAATGACCTTGTTGGACAATTCAAAGCCATTTTCTTGTGTGTGCGTGTGCGTGTGTGTGTGTGTGCGCGTGTGTACCCGAGCGGCAGAGCGTGCCAGTGTCACCTGGAACACGCATGCTCTAGGCTGTGTGGTTATGGGGGTAACCTATAGGTTGGGGTTTATCATGTGCTCCTTTTAATGTTTCACCACACTGAGACTGTGCTCTGCACAGGTGAGACCCCAATCCACTGGTAATTAAAAAAGTAACTAAGTCACTTTTAGCTACCATTTACTTTTACATACTTGAGTAGATTTTTTCTTCTGGTAATTTAACTTTTACTTAAGTAAAACATAATTAAAGTAATAGTATTTTAACTTAAGTATAATATTTATGTATGTGTTGTTTCCACCTCTGAGAACAAATACATCGTTGAACTTGAAAATCTCCAATCAGCCAAACTTGCTCAGAGGGAGGATTCAGCAGCGACCTTTCATTCCTTAATTAAGAGGTTTTTAAAGTTAAACGATTAAACTAGATAGATTTGTCCTTTCGAAAATTAATTGTGTACCATACAGCAAACGTCAGCAGACAGACAACTACAGTACAATACCAACAAAAACAAATACCAACAACACCAAAGCACCTCACCATAATAATCACGGTTCTACAGTATAAACAATGTCACCAAATTGCTCTACACATTATGTTGATTAATAATAGGTGCAGCATCCCCACATACAGAGGGTTCAGTTTGTTCAGCAGTACAATACATATTGGTAGTGGTCTGCGAGACACGGTTCAGAGCTGCTTGCATACACTAAATAGGGGATGTGATATGTGGATACTAATCATATGCCCTTTCCTCACCACCCCACACTCACAAGTCATTGTCATCCAATTTTACTGTTGCCCATCAATCTTAGTGGACATGTTGACTATCTTATGCAGTTTGTATTTACGATTCACTGACAATGAAAGACAATGAAGTTAGGATTCTTTACACAGAGGTGCATACACTGAATAAACTGTATATGCATTATCTCAAATGTAAATTATGTAAATGTGAGCTAGACAGTCAAATCCTTGTGTACAGTAGTTAAATAATAAGCTATTTTCTGCTAGCATGACCTGCAGATAGTGAAGTCTGTTTACACCTACAGTACCAGAGTTAACATTGGCCCATGCCAGCAGAATACAGTGTTTCCAGCGGAAAACGCCTGATTGGCTCAAATGACTATAGGCCCAGGTCATTCACTTACTGTGTGTGTATGGCAAGTGATATCTCTGTGCCCTAAGGGTTCCACTATAACTCTGGACGCATTCAAATCACAACAGAAACCGAAGACTTACAACGGCTAGCTTAGCCCGGAAGCTCATGACATCCCTCCAGGCGTAGCAGAGAACATGTGGAAGGTAGAGGACGAAGTAGATGAGCCCGCCGCACGCTGCCGCCAAATTGGCCTTGGAAAAGAGGACGCTGATGAAGAAGCACTGGGTGATGGTGGCCAGGCAGAACACCAGCAGGAAGACAAAGATCACCGAGGGGTCGCTGTAATGCAGAACATTCCCATACTGCACCGGGGGAAGGAAGCAGAAGGTGTTTGGAAACAGGTTAACAGGAGCATGAACTTCAGCATACTCTGTCAGAGGGTACGTATGAAGTCAAAGGGTATGTGGAAATATTCATTCAAGTGGAGAAATACATAAAATGAAGATTTTGATCGTAATAATATTGATTTTGATTTAAGTCAGTGGGCAGACCAACTAGTCAGGGGTTAAATATCTTACTTGTGAGCGTATTGGCCAACAGCCTAGTGAAAAGTAACCCTGACTTGTTACTCTGCTCCAATTTGGAAGGAGAACCTTTGCTCAAAGGTTGGAGGGCTAGTCTCAGTTTTGCAGCTTGATGCAGATGTTTTCTCAAATATAACGGTAAAACACTGATTTAAGTAGTGTTAAAACATACAGTGCTTAGCTCAATGCTGTACCAATATTACATTTTGTGAATCAATAATATTGTCTCTGTAGTTTACCTTCACTTGAGATAGAACATTGTCCTGCACTAAACTACTGTACCAAATGCTAAAGCCCTCCAAAACAAGCATGGGGTCCTCCTTGAATCACAGAGAAATCACCTTGAGGATAAGCGTAAGGAGCAGGGCACTGGCGGCTAGCGGGAGCATGCTGGACGCGGCCCAACTGAGCCAGTAGATGGAACTTCTCAGGCCCATCATCTTCACCGTCTCTTTCAGCCTGGCCTCCTTCTCCTGGACAATACCCTTGACAATCATGGCCACCGAGTAGATCCAAGCTAATGTCATGTATAAGGGGAGTGAACTTGCCAGCGAGCGCAGGAACCTAAGTGAGGGAGGTGGGATGAGGAATGGCATGTTGTGTGATTTCATCTCTACTGTTTCTCTATAATATGGCATGTTGTGTGATTTCATCTCTACTGTTTCTCTATAATATGACATGTTGTGTGATTTCATCTCTACTGTTTCTCTATAATATGACATGTTGTGATTTCATCTCTGTTTCTCTATAATATGACATGTTGTGTGATTTCATCTCTACTGTTATATGACATGTGTGATTTCATCTCTACTGTTTCACTATAATATACCATGTTGTGTGATTTCATCTCTACTGTTTCTCTATAATATGACGTGTGATTTCATCTCTGTTTCTCTATAATATGACATGTGTGATTTCATCTCTACTGTTATATGACATGTGTGATTTCATCTCTACTGTTTCTCTATAATATACCATGTTGTGTGATTTCATCTCTACTGTTTCTCTATAATATGACATGTTGTGTGATTTCATCTCTACTGTTATATGACATGTGTGATTTCATCTCTACTGTTTCTCTATAATATGGCATGTTGTGTGATTTCATCTCTACTGTTCCTCTTGACAAACAGACCATAGAAGCAAGAGGGGCGTAACCTGGGCAGTACTTATTCCCTACTATGCTATGACCTTTCTATGGATCTTAGCATTGGGGATTAATGAACGGTCTTCCAAGCGTCTTGGTAGTCCAAGAATTCCCCTTACCATTCAGTCCCAGGAATAAAATTTGATTGTTCACATTAAATGGATATGATTTTTTTTTTATTGTGGAGCCAACATGCAGCAAAAATGGGTGGGGTCATTTCAAAATAAAGGGCAAAGAAAATACTAATCAGCGTTCTTTTTCATGAAGTGAATATCACCATGGCTAAAACCTTGATTTATTTGCCCGCTTGAGAAGGGTGCCAAGTGTTGGGGCAAGTGTTAATACACTCCAATATATCAGTCTGGATGCCAGACAATAAATGCTTTACATCCCCTATAATGGAGAAGGAAACAAGTGTAAAACAACGAAGGACCAAGGTTCAGGTGAAAAAAGTCATTGCAGTCACACTAATCCAGATACAGGCCTCTGATAATTGCCATCTGATTCGCTCTTATTATTAATGTGCTGAAAATGGCTGTGAAATTATCATTTAGAACGGGCATCTGATTTGAATACACATCATCCTCACAGTTGTTCCTCCAAGGCAGCCAACTAACTCAATTTATTGTTATTAATGTTTACAAATTGTTGATGGCTTGCAAACACATTAAGCTGATGGGAAATTACATTTCACCCAGCTGTTCAAATATCAGATTTTATTTACCAGCAGCATTTTCCAATTAAACTGCAAAAATTAATTATTATGATCTAAAAGAGCAACCGTTTTGATTCTTTATTTTCTACCAATAAGGCAGAGGTTGTATGGGAAGGATGTGACACCCTTAAGTAGCAGAATATATACCGTATCTGCAATTTCTGTAAGAAGAAATTAAACTATCTAATATCACAATGCACGTTAATACATCTGTGACATAATGCACATAACAGAAACACATTTCTTGTTATTTTTTCAGAGTAAAAGCTAGATTTAGGCACCTTCTATTTTATTAATGTTAGCTAGAATTGAGACAATTCCTTTGGCACTTGACACTGAACTGAACAGTATGGTGCTTCTCAAAGCCTATTAGTTATGCAGTCAGAGGATTAAGGCTGCAGAACTAGTGCTATATCCTATACATTCACAGTTATAGCAAACATGAATGCTAGCTGTTGGTATTAAACTTTTCAAATAATATCTATACATTAGGGTATCATTAGTAGTATAGTATAGATAGTATTATTACTATCATATAATATAATGAGGAAATACTGTAATACTTGCTGCCATGGCAATTATATTATAGTACCAAAACTGAACTGATTCAGATTGCAGTTAGTAGTCAATGACAATTCATTTTAATTTCAGTCCAGAAATGCACAGCTTTCACAGTTCAAACTGAGTGTTCTTCTTGATACATGCAGCACACCAAAAAAGATGATGTAATTATAAGAAATAGGAGTGCAAATGAAATACTATGGGGGTGATTTTAATTTGACTAAATTGCAGTTTTGGTAGCATGCTTAATTAATTAACAAGAGAGGGTTGATTTGAGCAATCACAAGCTACTGTATGGGTACATTTGATTAATTTCTTGTTAATTAGTTGTGTTCTGATTAATGAGGACAGGAATACCAAAACACAAAGCACAACCCTTTTTTCAACCCACCTGACCTATGAGAGCAACTCTAGCTCTGATGCTTATTGTCCTTGAGTACTGCAGTTTTTTAGCCCATATTGTTTAAATTGTAATGACCATGCATTATTAACTGTAATATATAGAAACAGGGCTAGTTCATGGTTCAGTTCAACCCATGGGCTATGCCCTACCAAATGTAAATGTGTCAGAACTCAAAAACACAGCCGCTGATGCAAAAGTTGTCCAGTTAAGTTTAAATCAATTTAATGTCAACTTTTCCATTTATAAAAATAAAAAAAGGTCACAGGTGCCAAATACTATCATTATTATTATAAAATGTAATTTACATATACATATATACTATATACAATACAAGACACACATTGTGCTTTGTGATTTGATAGTCCATCTACATTTCCTCTCTACTGACCTTCACCATCACAGTTATGAGTGCACATGGAATGGTGAGCAGAACCATGTTCTCAGTGAACCATGCGAACCAAAGGGCAGAGTTGTGAACGCCAACAGCACGCAGCACTTCCTTCAGACGAAGTTCCTTCTCCAGAACCAGGCCTTTTATGGTCATGCACACAGAATACATGAAGGCCAACACCAGGAACATGGGTAGCATGTCTCCGATACTGAGGATGAAGCTGATCAGAGGAAGCCATTCACAGAGGTCAGACTCAAAGGCAACATACAGTAGGTTGTGAAAGTCAACATGGAAGCCGCAAAGCAAACAAATGGAGGCCAACACATCATTTAATTTGCTGTAGCCTATGCTCCTTCTCTTCAAAACAAAACAAATATATTGATAATTGTCAACTAAAATCATGCTGGAATAATACAGGAGCACTGGGCCTTGTAGTAATAGGGTGAAAACTAAAATGTACATTTTAAAACATATATAGCGCAACATACAGCAGTTACTTATGTCATGGATATTTATGAGGCTAATTACAGTTAACTGTATGAGCTGATGCTCTGGTAACCCATAGACTGTTGCTTTCTATTCAGACCTGCCAATAAAACATATTTATCTTCTTCAAAAAGCACAGGCATTTCGAACACTAGTGTGAAATAAGAAACTCCACAGACACATTTGATTTCTGGATGCATCACTAAGCATTTAACGTGGTTACAAACCAAACATGTTTTTTTCTTTAAATATATTTTGTGTTTTTACAGCATTTATCGGTAAAATTACAAGAACTATTTTACATTCATCTGACTGCCGTTGTTCAAGATCTGTGTTTAATGTTTACTTGTATTTGTCGTCCAATGACACAAAGACAAAGATGTTTTGTCCCTGAGGACGGCACATTTCAGGTTAAGACGCTGTAGAGATTTTAAATCAAGGATCTAAGACTTTTATAGATAGTATGTCATCGAGGTGTTTATCATTATATAAACATGGTGCATCAGCTCAATCAATGCATTTAGTGCTGCCTGCCATGCCAGAGTTGATGTGTGATTGGATGCTGTTACAACACAATAACGCAATATTAAACTGGCTCTATAATGCATCCAAAATGCCATGTCAATATCTTATGCTCTGGCAATATACCAAAGTGCTACCTCTGCTTTATTAGACAGTGAAGGAGAGATATCAGATACATTTTGATAAAGTATGGATTTTGTGTATCACTTATGCTTACGATCCATAAACGCTGGGGATACAGTATAATGCAAGCAAAGCACTCTTCCTCCCAGACATGTACGAAACACAAAGAGAATAGGCAGTAATGTTCAGAACGATGCTCCACTTTTGAGTCATTGGACATAAAGAATTCATTCAACTCTATTTCCATTACATTTAAATTCAACAAATTTCTCCACTAACTTTTTTGCAGGAGTGATTCGTTAAAGGCCTTATTGAATCCCTGCCAAGTGAAAACGGCTCACTCAAAGGTCTACTTCTCATAATTGGTAATTAGCCCTGAACAATAAGTGCTTTATTCACATGGTGATGAGGGATCACTAAGAATTTTCTTTGCTTTATAAAGATTTTCTTTAACCTGGCAAGTTGACAGGGCTATATGAACACATTATAACCAGTAACTCCTTACTGTAGGTAAGTAAAAAAAACACATTAAGCTGATGTATCTCAAACTGGTCTTTTACTAATGGCAAATTAATGTGGAATTTAGGCAGTTTTTTGTTAACAAAAGAGAAAAAAATGCATGATCATATATCCATTGGTGTCTATCACATAAGACCCATATTGACATGATCTGATATTTTTAAAGAAAAGCTATAGGCGAAAATAAATGTTTAAAGCAAGGACAAAGTATTTGGAATATGTTTTGTCCAAGTCAAAGAGTGGAGGAGAGTCATACGGCTATATTTTGTTGGTGATAACGCTAACTATATAACGCTTAGCAGCTTGGCAAAGGCTGGCAAATAATAATGTAAAATAGTATGTATAATAGTATGCTGTACATAAAAAAAGTTAGGTACTGTAGCTGTTAACAGTAATGTGAAACCTTGAATGAGTATTGATGTGAGGACACACCTCTTTTAGCTACTGTATGTGAGAACCTGAATGGTATTGAGACTTGGTTTTCAGGACACTTCTGCTTTCCTCACGGGGCCAACCATTTCTAAGCAGCTTTGTAATCCACAAGAAAGAACTGGATGACAGAGAGTTTAAATAGTTCAATAAATTGTAGACCAAACAAAATCAAATCCCACACACGGGTTAGAAAAAATTTTTTTTGCTTTTACATCAAGCTGAACTTCTCAACTCAAAGTGAAAAGACCAACTTGTCCTCTTCACACATTCCCTAGGGAGGTAAACAGCATCAATTGGCAGTAGTCAATCTAGCTCTTCAAATATTGTGATCAAGCTAGCAATTGTCTAAGAGTGAATGCTAATTCAACCATCACCTAATCTGGATTCCATCAAAACCCAATCACTGTAATGGTGGATAGCCTGTGCAAGTAAACTCTATCTCACAACACTAGAAGGTGAAGATCAGTCATGCACACCACGTCTGACACTGACAACCTTGCCACCAGACTCTCTTGAATTATACATTCCCTGATCGATCAAAGGTGCTTAAGTAATAGAACTGCTTGTGGGTCTGTGTTACAGGGCTCTAGTTACAATGGCATCCGTGACCTAAATTTAGGGAAGCTGGAAGACTGGATTTTCATTAAATCAAGAGATAATGGAAGATAGCTTCACAAGAAATCCAGGAGGGTATAATATGGTAAACAAATCTTTGTGTCTAATTTCAAGCAAATCCATCATTGTCTGGTTGGCTGGTGGTGACAAATTTATTGAGGGTAATTTAGCTAGCATGCTATTTGACAATTTGCTAATTATTCCACTACTGACAATATTTTTATGAGAATTGTTTACTCAAGGTACAGTATATGTGACACATTAAACACCATTCAAAACAGCCCATAAACTTAAACAAACTGACAGTTCTTCTGTGAAAATGTTGTTTACGTTGTGTTATTGCTTTTACCATGACATGTTCTTTGTTTTACTTTTACAGTAGAGCTTCAGAAGAAAACAATATGTCTTAAGTTGCTCTGGTTTGCACAATCAAACTAGAATAAGGAATAGAGACAACTTTGCAGCTAGACGCAAAATATATTTATGAGAAACAATGACGATAATGCCAGATGACGCAGTGTGAGGAGATTATATTGAGGTAAGAAAGTTACAGTTTAACAAGTTCAGTATACTGTATGGGCCACCAAATTAATTTGGCCTCACATGCAGTACAGAGGGCTACCTACTGAAATTGGCCACAACTTCAACCTCCCATATTCCTTGTTTTATAAATAATATGTAAAAGTAGCCTCTGATCTCATATTAAACTAATACGACTGAATTACAGATAGCCAGGGGATTCACACAAGAGATGTCTCTGGTTCCAGAATGTAAGCTGGTACCAAGGCCTCCTATAAAAGAACAGATTGCCTTATCGGGTCTGGTGGGGTCAAGCTCTTATCCTCAGCTGTCATCTCTAGGCTGTGCACCATGTGAATGTGAAGACCGCAACCGTATACAGTTTGCTTATCTCAGGTCAAAGATGCCAACAGGGTTAGCTCTGGTTGAAATGCCTATATTGTGGGGCGTTTACAGAGAATATTGTATACCAAGGGTCAGAGGAAGACATTATGAGCAAAGAATGGAAACAAGCAAAAAACGCAGGGGCTGTTTTATGCTTGAGACCAGTCGCAGAAGTGAGTACATGCTGACGCCACACACTTTTCAACATGGCTATGTTGAATAAGTTCATTTTCCCCAG
>JAODUH010005074.1:0-10336 GCA_027564835.1 Typhlichthys subterraneus | reverse complement strand
CCCCCCCCCCCCCCCCCCCCCCCCCCCCCCCCCCCCCCCCAGCAGGGCTTTAATATCCTACTGTAAAATCTGGCTCCTCCATCAACCGACACCCTGCTGCATGTGTGTGTGTGTGTGTGTGTGTGTCTATTTGCATGACTTTGTATGTGCATGTGTTATATGTGCGCGCACGTGTGTGCACTCCGGGGAGAACATATGCCAGTGATGGGGGGGGGGGGTCAACTGGCGTGTGCCGGGTCAGGCGTGGTCTACAGCTGTTGATAGCAGGGTGGTACATTGACACAGGGGGGACACGACAGGCACACTTAGCATATGTCAGTCCGGGTGATGCAGTTAGCTAGCGCACGTGCACGTTAGCATTTGTCTGGGTGATGCAGTTAGCTAGCGCACGTGTACGTTAGCATGTGTATCTGGGTGATGGAGTTAACTAGGGCACGTGTACGTTAGCATATGAGTCTGGGTGATACAGTTAGCTATACAATGTGAAACAGACATGAAATTTAAAATAAAAGTGTTCCTTTTTTTTGTAGCTCATAAAAACAAATAATGACAATAATACTCTTTATTTGTATAGCGCTTTTCATACTGAAAGTGCTTTACAGAGAGGGAATACATGCACAGTTGTGCTTCCCATAAACAAATACAGAGAAATAACATGGATAACATGGTTAAAGGAATCAGATTTAAAAATTAATAAAAGTTAATAAGGTATTTCCCTTTTTTTTCTTTTTTTTTGCTGCTTACTTATCCTTATGTCTTAGTTTTTCTATACCAAGACAACCTACACAAGAGGCAGAGACATACTATCAGACTCTTTTGCTAGTATCCTGTCCACCACTATAGCTGGCAATACAATACAAACACCCTGTTAGCTTTAACAAAGGTATCCATGTGATTGTTTGGCAGCATTCACCAACTAATAATGTAATTCAAGCAATCTCAAAATGATCAAATGTGAGTTTCATAAAGCATGTTGTTATGTTTGTTTGTTATTATATTACAAAGCTGAACTGATTGAACAAAGCTTTCTTCTGGAACAGAACCAAGATGTTGCTAGGGTTTAAAATAGGGTGCATTATTCTATAGAAGAAGGACTACTTGTCTTAATCTCCTCTCTTTGTGTCTATACCAGCTGGTCGTCACTAGTAAAAAACAACTATTGATTAATGCTGGGTATTGAACAAATCACCCATTGCACCCATGATTAGGTCTACTGTATTCCTAATAGAGGAGCCTGTATATGTGTGATAGTCACGTATAGCCTGTTGACTCTGCCAGCATTTCAAGAATATATTCCCCCAACACGTTTTTCACTTAAAGGTAAAACTCTTTGTTTTCCTAGAAACATAGAACATAATTTGTGCTTTGATTTGCAGCTTGTTTGTTGTGGCACATACAGTAATTGAGGGGGTATTCCAATACACAGTGTTGTATTGACCTGATATTCAATAGAGGCAACCTAAGTAGCCTGACACAGCACTAACGTCTCTGCCCATGTTGGTTTACAGGCTTTTATGGTGACCATTCACTGGAGGCTGAACAGAGTGACAGCATGGGTAAGTTGATTATTATTAATAACAATGTGCTAACATGGTTGTCATAAGTGCATTCATTTGATTATGGATGCTATAGGACTTGCCTTGATTACAGCATTAATGTATGCAGTAGCAAAATGTGACCAGTGTGGGGCAGTGGTGAACTCTCTTTTGACCGCAAATCTGTAGAGGGGTGTGGGTTACTTCATCCTAGATACAGGGGCCACATGCAAATGTAAACAACATACTCACATACAGTATAACACCCTTTTGTCTTTGTGGTGATTCGTATAGTTATAACACAGTTAAAACAGGGGATTGCTATTGTTCTAAACAGCTGCCATGGCCAGGCTAATCTGTTGCTAGGTGTCAGGTATAATGGGATTATGGGGTGTGTCTGTTGGTGACTCTGTGACTCTGTGATGTAATGACTTGATGTGATTGTGCTGCAAACCAGCTTTCGCACAGGGACAAATGAAGACAAGTAACACACATCTTGTGCTTGTGTGTGTGTGGAGGGAGGGGCTTTCTATCCAACCATGTTGATCGATTGCCCTCGTTCTTGGGATGCGTTGGATGAGGTGTCCTCCAAATGGAGCTCTATTTATCGGTATTATGCATAAAGGTTTTCTTCTCCATTTCACTGTAGCTTTAGCCTTATTATTCTGCTTAGAATGTGTTGCTACTCTACAGAGACAAAAATCTCAATCTATTGGTAAAGTGTGCCCTCTTGTGGAGAGAGCAGTGCAATTATATTGCATCCTTTTTAATACCGTCATATGACACAAGGGGGCAGTGTTGTCCCAGTAGTGCAGAATCCACCGCTATCTACTGTGAGGAGAATCAGTGAAGTGAGTCTGTGAAGCCGGCTGGCTTGGCTTGTTTAATTAATGCCAGGGAGATACCATGGTTGTTGTGGCTCTAACAAGGTGACCCTTTGGTTCAAGAGCCGATGTCATGACAACCGCTTGTATTCATACACATGCCAACACATCGCTGCGGCATCTGCCATTTTATTTCCAAACCGGAAAAAATGACCGTGTACAGGAAGCTGTAAGAGGCAAAGGGGGGGTGAGGTCAGTGCATGAGAGTGGCGGTGAGCATCCCAATGTTAAGGTCCAGGTTCAGGCGAAGTTCACCCCCCCCCCCAATCTCCGTGGGCTGTGTGCCAGGTGGCACTGGGAGAGGGTCGGAGGTCAGAATCAGGTCAGAAACTCCCGAGCATCCATTCCCTCCCCTCCCCCTCCCCGATGCCCCCGCGCTGACCTGATTGTGTGCACCTCTCTGCACTGGACGAGCCTTTCTCCTCGCGACCCCCATAAACCTGGGAGGGGTGTGTGTGTGCTCACGCTAAACCTGCAAGCGCAAAGAATGGTTAGCATTGTAGGTTGAGCGGGGAGGGAGGGGGGGGTTTATGAGGCAGAGCCTGATTGGGTTGTAAACTTGAGGGGGACTCCGCCTAGGTGCGTGGTTGTGGACAGGGGTGACATAGGGGTCACGGGGAGTTGTGGGATGGTGGTGGTTTGGTGGGGGGGTGCTCCGTGATCTTGTAAATGCTCTGACGGGGTGGGAATTCAGAGACCCCCATTCAGACCAGAACATAGGTCATGGGGCCAAATAGCTGTGTTAGCCACAGCTGTTTTCAACACTACCTCATGATCTGAACCACGGCCCTTATAGGCAGGTCTGGCCACTGGGCAACCATCTTATTGATGCTCCCAGGTTATTATGGGCTAGCAAGGCTATAACCAGGCTGCCATCTAAATTAATGGGTTAACTTATGTCTGAAGAAGCCATAACTGCAGTAGTCACCGGGATGTAAACATAGTATACAGCCTCATACCTGATAAACGCTGCTTAAAATGATTGGTGAATATTCCCCAAAGTATAGTGAAGTTTAAAAAGCTTTTCCCGCTACATAAATTACGATATTGTACTTCTACCACACACGTCATGTATTTTACCATAAGCCTAGTATTACTGCAATATTATGCACACTATAAATCATTGAAGAGGCAGAGATCATCTATGATCATCGTCATGCTGTGTTCTGTGTTTGGCTCCTTGATGTGTCAATCACAGGAGCCACCGGAGGCAGTTGACATATCATATTGTCACGCTTGTGGGCCGGCGGGACCCAAATGCACGACAACAGAGTAGGCGTCAACCTGGTTTATTAGAACCAAGACAGGTGCATGCACCATGACACAACACGGGTACCATGACCCAACACAAGTGCCAAATGGACGGACGGAAATAGACTAACACAGGACAGAGAGACAAACACACACACAGACAGGAACAGACAGACAGACAGGAACAGATACTGTGGGTGGGTGGGGCGTATATATATACTGTCGGTGGGTGGGACGTATATATACTTCAATGTTCTGAGGTCATTCACCACGGTCTTGGATAGACCACACAATTCTGTGTCCTCTGCATTGGCTGTGAGATCTTGAACGAAACAGTGGATTATTTTAATTACTTAGGATCAAAATATCCAGGATAATATAAAGGTTAATACTGTAATTTGACACTTTATGAAAACATTGTTTTAAACTACTTCAAGAAGCCCAATTTGCAAATGAATGCATAGCGTTATTGCTTCCTGCAATATATGTTGGAGGCCATACGGGGGCAGTAGATGCATGCTACAGGTCCTGCCAGATCATATTGCTCCCACATGCCAGCTGGACTCTGTGAACCCAACACCCATATGGAGTCCCTGCACATGGTTGTCCTTTGTGTGTGCACATAGCTGCACTGGCTGTGTCCCAGTCATCTGAGATCAGCAGCTTTAGAGGCATAGTCAGCTATCGCAAGCTTAGTGCAAGCTAATACACTTTTTGTCAAATTCACAAAGTATCTCCTCACGTTTCGCTAGCTTACCATCTGTCTGTGCGTGTTGAAGAAAGTAGGAACACAAACAAGGGGGCAAACACCGCTCACAACAACAATGCCGCTTGGCTTTGCAATGCATTTCCAATGTGTATTGGGCAGATATTCTGAGTTTGTTATGATTTGATCTGATCTGAATGTTATCAAGCGTTCTGGAGCATGACTAGCCCTGCCTGTAACTGCTGCTGTCGCTGGGAATGTTCTTTTCCCTTGACGGCTTCTTCTTGCCGCTTGTTTCTTCTTAAAAGTTACCCTTAAGTCAAGACGACGTGTTCAGCGAAGTGTTAATATGTTTATCCACATGTAAAAATACACTGGAGCTGCAACAAAGAACTGTATCCCCCTTCCCCCAGTAAATTAATGCCTTCCATTTTACTCACCGAAGGCTTTTGACCTTTGACCCTTTATATTAACATCTAATTCCACAGTCCAGATTCAGTGGTTGTGACTTGTGTTGGAGGTGGACTCGGGGTCGCGCCTGTGGAGTGTTTCCAGGCCGTGGAGAAGTGGGTCACGCTGTTCCCAGCGCTCCAGCGTGGTGACAAAGCTCCACTCTCCCGGGGATTAACAACAAGCACATTTATGTGTGGCCGCAGTAAAACGCTGCAAAATGTACCTTCTCTCTCGATGGATGGATGGATGGATCTGTGTATGAGAGGGCTGCATAACCTTTATTGGAAAATTCTGTTGTTGACTCAACACTAAGCATAGAGTGAATAAAAGGATTGACAATAGAACTTCACACAGATGCATGTTGTGTTTTTATTTCTTATTCTTTGGGGAGAGCGAGAGGCTCTGGAGCGGCTGGTTTCGGGCTGTCCCCTCAGATGCTTCACACTTAACGTACAGGTTGGAAGCGTGGACTGCTCCCTTGCTTGGCTGGAAAACATCAACGTGCTTGAAACCTCCCAGCACGTTAACGTAACCTGGTGGGGCGATTACTGTGAGATTATTTCCGTATGGCTGTATCTTCTCCAATTACATAGTGAGAAAGAGAGAGAGAGGGGGGGGGGGGTAATTGACCAACTATTGAACGTGACAGACAGCTTGTGTAACTTTTGCATTCTTTGTTTGAAGTGAACTGACACCAGAATCTGTGTAAATGTGTTTTTGAGCACCGTGATGGTAGGGTCTGGTGTCAGAGTTGAGTTTAATACATTTACAGTACATTCTGTTTGGGATTAAAAAACAAAAAGGCATTTTTACTTTGAACAAAGAGGAAACAACACGGTAACTTGGTTATATACACAGTATACTGTACTACATGCATACTATGTTGGTCAACGCCTGTTACAACTATGTTTTTAAGAAATAATAGAGGTGGGTAGTTCATCCCTAACTCAGGAATGTTTAGAGTCGGCCATTGCATATTTACTTTTTGTCCAATTCACAGAATATTTCATCATGTCATTCGTCTCCTAGCTTTCCAATCTGCACGCTAAAAAAATAATCTAATGTTCCAACACAGTCCTGGCTCTGCAAATGCTTTGCTGACTCCATATAAAACTTAAGATGTCCCGTTAGCACTGTACTGCACTGCACTGCTAGCTAAAATAACCTGTATGACCTGTCAAGACTCAACATAGAATTATGATGTTGTTGTATTGTTGCATTTAGACACGGGTCACAAAGTATGTGCATGTATATTCCTGTTTGCCAAAGAAGGTTAAGCTGACAGCAATTATTAAACTTAAAAATGACTTTAGTTTGGTTTCTGGTCCAGGTGTGAAGCAGATAGTCGCAGATCTTCTCTGCTTGTGATGTTTGTGCCGCAGTCTGCATTCATTGGTCAGTGAGTTGTCCACATGTAAACCCACCGACAGCAATGAATGTTTATTGCAGCCGTGAAGAGTATGGCTTGGTCCACGCTGCTTTGTTCCAGCCGCAGACGCCGTGTCTTAGGATGATGGCGCTGAATGCTAACCTGGATCGAGTTTGTTAGCATTCAGCACCAACAGCATTCAAACACAAACAAGATGTATATTGGTACGTGGTAACCAAGCCCCTTGGCGTGCGCAGATTGTGGTGTCCCTCAGGGTACAGTCAACGATCGATGGTTTAGTGTTAGCGCTCAAACTCACCGACAGCGTTGAATGTTCACCGAGGGCACCTGGAATCCTTTATTAAGAAAGTGGAGCAATATGGTTGTCTGCCACTAGATGGCACACTAGGCGCACCACTGTCTTAGACGAAAACAAATGCAACACACACACACTAACATGCGGGGCAGCCGGGCTATGAACACAAAGAACAGAGGAGCGCTGACTACAACACACACACAGGGAGTGTGATGTCAATCTCTGCTCAGAATGCATTAACGCCACTATACAGTAGCTTTACATGCTGTAATGCTGGTAAAAATAGAGTAATGTGGTATTCACCATCTATGTTGAGCACTTCTTCTTCTGCTGTCACGGTAATATTTGCCATTGCATTTTTTCCTTTGGTATTGTAGAGTTGCCAAATGTCAAGGCTCGACTTGGCAAGCGAGTCGGTGAGATTGACACAGACTGGCCAGAACAGCTGTATCTTTTTGTCATGACATGCATGGACGTCAGTGGACTGTTCTGGCTTCTCACTAGCCTGAGAGGGGCCATGGCAACGTGCGACACATGCCAGATGCATGCGAGTTGGCAGCCCTGGGCGTTGTTGTCAGCGTTATTCTGATTGTGCCAACGTGAAGCGTCCCGCGGCTCTGCTGCTGCCACGTGCCTGCCCTTCCTCCCGGGAGGCGCCGTGCCCAGACGTGCCAAGCGTCACTGATCCGGTGCCAGCCGCGGCAGGACGGGTGCCAACACCGCGGCAGGACGGGTGTGTGTTGGGTTTCCCGAGGTAGCAGCCCGCTACTGCGGTCCTCCTCTCCACAGCCGGGAATGGTGCTGTTTCACCTCACGCAGCGGGGCTCAGCGCTACCTGCAGCACAGCGCACGGCACGCACATATGCACGCATTCGTGCACACTGACACAACGCGCACACGTGCATGCGCACTGACACACATGCAAGAATGCACGCACATGCGCTCACACACACACAAGTGGGGGAAACAAGACAGTACAAAACAGGACAGTCTGCAACCTGAAACTAGCTCAGCGCAGAGCTAACGTTAGCTGCAGTCTGGAGCTAGCTTAGCGCAGAGCTAACGTTAGCTGCAGTCTAGAGCTAGCTCAGCGCACAGCTAACGTTAGCTGCAGTCTGGAGCTAGCTCAGCGCACAGAGCTAACGTTAGCTGCAGTCTGGAGCTAGCTTAGCGCACAGAGCTAACGTTAGCTGCAGTCTGGAGCTAGCTCAGCGCACAGCTAACGTTAGCTGCAGTCTGGAGCTAGCTCAGCGCACAGCTAACGGTAGCTGCAGTCTAGAGCTAGCGCCGCGAGAGCTAACGTTAGCTGCAGTCTGAAACTAGCTCAGAGCTAACGCTATTTGCAGGTTGCTGTTCACCGTATTCTGAAACTAGCTCAGCGCCGAGCTAACGCTAGCTTCTGTTCCCGTTACCCTCCGCTGAACCTCAGCTAGAGCGCCAGAAGTGCACCTCCCGCTTCTGAGCCTCTTTGAGGTTTGGGTAAACAACCTTAAAAATCATGTCATGTTTTATTAATGCTCCCTTCCCTACCCCGCTAACAGGAGCTGGGAAGCATCAGTGAAGGGATTTGAAATGCTGTTTATCTTTTTGCTCAGCCTTGCTGTTTTCACACAGGGTTGGTTAATGTAGGTCGGGCGGTGGAGAAAGATATTGAATGCTGTCTTACAGAATAGAACGACCATTTGTAGATCTGTGGTCTGTGGCCCGTTCCTTCACCTCTAGGTTCATCACAGGCCCTGCTCTTTTGCCCCTGTATGTAGTGACTGTAAATGAAACAGAAAAGACAGACAATTCACTTTTGCATGTTCTAGAACAGTGATCATTGAAGTGGGGGGTCTCGTGACACAGCGGAGGGGGTCATGAGATGATTTTCAGAATTGAAATAACATTTTAAAATGATTAGAAATAGAAATAGAAATATTTGACCTTGGTGGGGGTTTGTAGCTATCCATGGAAAAAGTCACACTAGCTAGAATGGATTTATAGATAGATGTTTATTATAGAAATATTTGTATTATGATTGCCACTGGTTATGGCTTCTTATTTAATGCCTACGCCTACGAACTTGTTTTCTCTACCGTACTGAAAAGGCTTCTTGCTTCCTGTATTTCCTCTTCTAACAATGCCTTCTCTTACATTACCGAGGTCCTCTGTGGTTTTGCATGGCAACAAGGTGTTAGGAGGTGATACATCTGCCCCCTGAGCCCTTGTAGGGCTTGGCTCTGTGCCACAGACACACACAGGCCTTTTCATTCTCCAGTATCACTCCTTTCTCCTCGCTCCTCGCAGGAGGCTTGGGAAACAGGGCTTCCGCTCCCCGCAGGTTCTGGGACCCGTGTGTTAGCTGCAGCGTCGCGTGCTGGTTCGTTCATCAACGTATTTGGCGGTGGGCCTCGTCAGGTCGGGCGGGGGAGGGGAATACTGCCCTGCCCTGGTCCGTGGGCCCGCCCAGAACACGCTAGAGCAGGCTGGACGGAGGCTGTTACAGAGCACACCAGTGGAACAGGGCCCGTGTGAGCCCCGTCAGCACATTCCAAAGGGTCGGACAATGAGAGGCACAAAGTGTTCTCTTGTCAGCGCTTTGTCGTCAACAGTTAATGGTATAGTCGGCCATTGCAAGCTAATTGTAAGATAATACACCAAATATCTCTTTGCATTCCGCCATCTTACCGTTCTCTGGGCGCTCCCCACAGTTCTTGATGGACAGCTGTCTTCCCCCATGTTCACACCCCCGGCGAGCATCTGGGAATGACCATTATCCCGTCCTCCGCCGCTGTCGAGCGTCTGACAGAAGTACACCAACAGATTAAATCTGCACATTCGCAAGCATTGCCAGTGATCCACTGTGTGGGGACACTCAAACTAATTCAACAAATTGGCCCTTAATTAATGTGTCATTCATAAAACAGGCTTTTAGTCACATTAGAGGTTGTAATATCTGCCAGAATTAAATCTTTTTTAATGATCTTAAACGTCTCAGTAGGGTCACAGAGTATTATATGTAAGCATGAGGCTGAATGGCACATCAGTAGACAATGCTAATAGCCAATGAATATCGACTTCCTCTCTTCTGGAATGTTGGTCTCTAGCTCTGTATCAGACGTTCAGCTTTGTGCTGCGAGATGCTTTGGTGACGTAATGCTAATGGACAGAAGAGGCTGAGACTAGATGGGACTCCAACACAGTTCTCAACTCCTTGGCTGCTCTATATTTGTATGCCATTGTGTCGGCAACTGGTTGGAGTTGCTTAATAGCTCTGTTTAGCTTTTGTTTGCTATCTGTCTTGTCAAACCCAAAACTTTACTATTTAAATGTAATATGTTACTGGTAATAGTTACCATGGTAAATTGTAAATGGACTGCTTTTTTATTTAGCGATCTTGCTCAAGGATGTTTACAGATAGCCCAACAGCGGGGTTTAAACCCACAACCTTCCAGCTGTGAGCCAAACATCCAGACCACCAGACCATCCTGACCCCTAGTTACCAGACTGAAATTATAATCAGTAACATCATTATTTGATGAACTAAATTCATTAACATAATCTGATTATTTTTCATTGCTTTCAGATTACTTACTAAAAAAAATACTGGTAACTGTAATGGATTACAGTTACGGTTTTTTGTAATCAGTTACTTCCCAACCATGATGGTAGACAAATGTGGGGGAAAGGTGACATCACACTGGATGTGGATGGCTGCTCTATCTCTGCGTCCCCCCATGTACACAACCTGGGCGTCATCATTGACTCCACTCTCTCCTTCCAACAGCACATCAAAAACATTACTAAAACTGCTTTTTACCACCTTAAGAACATCTCCAG
>JAODUH010005071.1:0-10337 GCA_027564835.1 Typhlichthys subterraneus | reverse complement strand
GTCTATAATATATAATATAGTCTGCTGCTACATGAAGACTAATTTAGTCTATAATATATAATATAGTCCATAATATAATCTATAATATAGTCTGTAATATAATATAGTCTGTAATATATAATATAGTCCATAATATAGTCTGTAATATAATATAGTCTATAATATATAATATAGTCTGCTGCTACATGAAGACTAATTTAGTCTATAATATATAATATAGTCTGCTGATACATGAAGACTAATATATAATATAGTCCATAATATAGTCTGTAATATAATATAGTCTATAATATATAATATAGCCTATAATATAGTTCATAATATAGTCTGTAATACAATATAGTCTATAATATAGTCTATAATATAGTTCATAATATAGTCTGTAATATAATATAGTCTATAATATAGTCTATAATATATAATAGTCTATAATATAATTCATAATATAGTCTCTAATATAATATAGTCTATAATATATAATATAGTCCATAATATAGACTGTAATATATAATATAGTCTATAATATATAATATAGTCTATAATATAGTCTATAATATATAATAGTCTATAATATAATTCATAATATAGTCTCTAATATAATATAGTCTATAATATATAATATAGTCCATAATATAGACTGTAATATATAATATATTCTGCTGCTACATGAAGATTAACATAGTATAGTCTATAATATATATAGTTCATAATATAGTCTGTAATATAATATGGTCTATAATATATAATATAGTCTGCTGATACATGCAGACTATATTATATATTATGGACTATATTAGTCTTCATGTAGCAGCAGACGAATATAGTCTATATGATTTAGCATGGGTGTGTGTGTATGTGTGGGCGTGCGTCCCATGCCTGCACAGCTCCGTGCCTGGCGGGGGCGTCCGTGTGCAGGACGTCCTCGGGCAGCCACCAGCGGTCCCGCAGGTGGAGGGCGATGGCGGTACAGGAGTCTGGACCGAAGAGAGCCAGCAGCTTGTGGTGGTCACTGTCTCCATACAGCGGCACGTAGCCCACCCTGGGCAGGCTCAAACTGGCCTGGGGGGGGGGGGGGGGCGTGAAACCAAAGTCTCGCCACTCGGCAGCCATCTTTGAAACGCCCCCGGGCAGTTATTAGGAAGAGCAGCGGGGCATTTTCTGCCAAATGTCCCGATATACTACGCATACACGTGGACAAACAGCTGCAGCGTGAAAAGCAATGTTCACATACTTGCCTGCGTACCTGGTGTGTGTCTGGACGGTTCAAACTAGTATATCCAGTAAGGGGCAGCTCAGGGCCTTGACTTCCACTGAATTACCACCGAACAACCAACGTCATTGAACCAATGTGAACATGTGGAGCGGCATGGAGACATCATATAGATGTTGGTAATACGGACTAGCTCTACTAACTTATCTTTGAAACTTCCCAGCAGTGCAGTTCTTTGTTCAGAGACTGCTGTTGATCTGCCTGATCCTGATACTGCGTACGCCTAATTTCTGAGGACACGCACAAACTACGCTCCAATGGAACGCAGGATACACGCCCGATACGCCTGGCAGCCATCTTGCATACACGTAAATAAAAGAAACTATATCACAGGCTTTTAAGATGTGTCTGTTGCCCCTAGGGGTCACTGGAGGTACTACAGGATGTGACAGTTCTGTAAGGATAATAGTAGCCCACCTATATTTATAACATACACAATCCTACAACAACCCCCACCCCCCCACCCCACCCCACCCCCTTCCTGGTGTACCTGGGAGGAGTCAGCGAGGACGAGCTGCTCGGGGCGGTCCGGGTCACTTTGCAGCAGGTGGGTCACATATTCCTCCGCTGAAAGATCTAGTTCCTCCGGGCTGACTGCAGCTAGGGCGTCCACAGGGAAGGACATCCCTTAGGAGACAGGAGGGGGGAGACAATGTGAGCTGGAGAAGTAGAAGCACATCTTCTGTCTGTCAGCCTATATAGTCTATACCAGCTGGTTAGCACAGGCTCCTAAGTTGTAGGAGGTCATACACTGATGTTGGGGCAGGTGGTATTTACTCTTAACTTATTGCTATATAATTATATTTCTCAGAGCCATCTTGGAAATTAATAGGTGATTATAATCGTCCTAGAGTGATTCTCATCATCCATGTTCTGGGCCTTTCACAGTGAGTACAGTCTGACCTGCTGTGTGGCCAATAGTGGCCAGTATTTCAGTCATGTGACCTCTCACCTCAGTCATGTGACTGACAGCAGAATGTATCGAACACCATGTTGTTTACGCATGTCGAATCTTTCTATTTGCAAGGAAATTGTTATGCTAACATGTAGTTGACTGTGATGAACCTATTGACCAATCAGTGAGCAGGTAGCATTGCTCCAACACAGTCAGGACACCCGCTATACGCTGGCATGACTGGACCAATCAGTGAGCAGGAGGGGTCACAGCCTGACCTTGACAGGATGTCTGTGGTTGCTAATACGGGCTAAGAGGCTCAGATCTGCAGGTCTCACCGGTCACTTGAGACCTGCGTCTGTAGGACGTAAACATCATGGAGGGAGGGGTCTGTAGCATGTTAACATCATGAAGGGGTCTGAAGCACGTTATCATCATGGAGGGAGGGGTCTGTAGCACGCTAACATCATGGAGGGAGGGGTCTGAAGCACGTTAACATCATGGAGGGGTCTGTAGCATGTTAACATCATGGAGGGAGGGGTCTGAAGCACGTTAACATCATGGAGGGGTCTGTAGCACGTTAACATCATGGAGGGAGGGGTCTGAAGGGGGTTCCTATACAGAGGACACATAGCACTACATGTACAATATGTGACATTAAAAGCACCTTGACCTCATTATACTGTGGTCCTGTAGTTTACCGGGGAAATGACAGAAGAAGCCTGGTATGTGCTTTACATTTCTCCAGAAGGGCGTGTACATGATCTCAGCTTTCTACTGGTGTTACTAGGACACGATGCTTTGGGGTCAAGACCATCAAAGCAACTATAGAATGTGTCTCTGTAAAGCCCATTCTGTCTATATACAACTTGATCATATCCCACCTCTTCCCTTATCCTCTCCCTGCTTGGACCCCATTTATTGCCGCTTGCAGATAGATTTTGTTTGATTTCGCGTGATCGAGACCCACTCCAGACAAGCTAGCTTTTCAAAACTACTATTTTAAATAATTCTAAGAGTTGTAGAGGGTTGTGATGTAGTTCTCATTAATATAAAACATATTTGCGAATGTAGTAATGAGGTGAAGAATCAAAATGTATTGTCCATATTTGTGTAATTTAGACTAATCTGCTGCCAGATGTGTGCTGCTGTTAAGTAAACACAAGCGCGCACACCACATGCACGCGACTGGAAACCAGTTATCTTGGAAAGCAGTAGGCACATAACACTGGGTTTGGGTACGCAACCCTCAGACTCCTGTAGCACTTGTCAAACTCATCTGAGTTGGAGAGCCACATGAACTCTTTTTGTACTCTTGCACATTATTAAACATGTATTTCCACATGATGAACAGAACCTGTTGGACATGTCTGACCACAATGAACGGCAGCGGGAGAGCTACCTGCTTGTGAATGTAATGTTTTGGTTGGCACTGACAACACTTTTGTTTCGGTTAGTTCTGGACAGCAATGCCTGATTGGCTGGCAGTCTGTGCTATAGCTACATTAGCCATGTGCTATATTAGCCCTGTGCTATATAGCTACATTAGCCCTGTGTTACATTAGCCCTGTGCTATATAGCTACATTAGCCCTGTGCTATATAGCTAAATTAGCCCTGTGCTATATAGCTACATTAGCCCTGTGCTATATAGCTAAATTAGCCCGGTGCTACATTAGCCCCGTGCTATATAGCTAAATTAGCCATCTGCTATATAGCTCAAATAGCCCAGTGCTATGTAGCTACATTAGCCCTGTGCTAGCTGTGTGATTCCCTGAGGCACAAACACAACTTGTCAAACTGAATTAGCAGCCGAGCGTGAACGCGTTGCGTTCTGTCCCGTATTGTTTGGCACGTGAACGAGAGCTGCCGTGAGCAGAACAACACCAGCAGCACAAGGCCAGCTAGCATGTTAGCCGCCAGGTTACTTGTATGTCAGCAACATTACAAACTACTAGTAGTGGAATATGAGTCATATGTACGTAGCTGGTGTGTGAATGTTGAACATAATGAAGTTAGTATAGTGCAGGTGTGTGTGTGTGTGTACACATGTGCTGGCATGCTCCCTGAAAACCAGGTAGCCGTTATTTTCCTACGTGCCCTGGGGCAAGGGAGTAGTTGAACGGCACAACACAAGCCACGAATACTTCTGCAGGCCTGCACATAATGTTGCTGCTCAACAATGTGTCTCCTGTTTCCCCTGCTAGAAGTACATGGTAGACCAAGGTCAACATATTCTACCCTGCACACACACACACACACACACAGTATGCAAACAGTGTGCGTGAATATATATATATACACATACACACACACACACACACTATACAGTGTGAAGAATATAGATGTATATCAAAAATGTCACACAAGGGAAAAAAAATATTTGATCCCCTGCTGATTTTGTACGTTTGCCCATCACTGAAGAAATTATCAGTTTATAATTTTAATATTAGGTTTATTTGAACAATGAGAGACAATACAAACAACAGACATCCAGAAAAATGCATGTCAACATTTATATAAATTAATTTGCATCTTAATGAGTGAAATATGTATTTCACCCCGCTGCAAAACATAGTTTTAGACTTAGTACTTGGTGGCTAAACCCTTGTTGGCACAGAGGTCAGATCAGAGGTCAGATGGTTCTTGTAGTTGGCCAACAGGTTTGCACACATCCCAGGAGGGACTTGGTCCCACTCCTCTTTGCAGATCTTCTCCAAGTCATGAAGGTTTCAAGGCTGATGTTTGTCAACTCCAACCTTAAGTTCCCTCCACAGATCTTCTTTGGGATTAAGGTCTGGAGACTAGCTAGGCCACTCCAGAATCTTAATGTGCTTATTCTTAAACCACTCCTTGGCTGTGTGTTTTGGGTCATTGTCTTGCTGACAATAACCCACTGTCAATGCCCTGGCTGAAGGAAGCAGGTTCCAATTGTTAATTGTTTGCTTGGTGACCATGGTCCCAGTTGCCTTGAGATCATTGATAAGATCCTCCTGTGTAGTTCTGCTCTGGGGTGATTCCTCACCGTTCTCCTGATCTCCACCAGGTGAGATCTTGCATGGAGCCCCAGGCCGAGGGAGATGGACAGTTCTTTTTGGTTTCCTCCACTTGCGTATTACCGCACCACCTGTTGTCACCTTCTCACCAAGCTGCTTGGGAGTCTTGTGTAGGTCTACAATCTGGTCCCAGACATCAGATCATTGTCTTGTCCATGGAGGAGAGTCTGGACTCTGATTGCTTCTGTACATGTGTCTTTTATACAGGTAACCAACTGAGATTAGGCATTTTTCTGGATTTTTTTGTGGTTATTCTGTAAAATTATAGACTGATTATTTCTGTGACAGTGGCAAACATACAAAATCAGCAGGGGATCAAATTATTTTTTTCCCTTACTGTATGTATGTATAGGCAAACACCATGTTGATGATGTTATGATTGAGAATACACTGGTAAAATGTTACATTATAACCTTCACACAGTTTATGCACGCAGGCAGGAACTATATTTTGTACGTCACCCACCATGCATTTGCACATACTAAACATGCTCAACCTTAAACCTGAGTCAGTTTTTTAAGAGACTAATGCATGTGATGTGGGCTGTGTAGCCTATATTAGAAGCAGGTACAAATGTGAACATGCATTTCAAGAGAAAGTTCTCTCTTGGTGTTTTGGAACAACAGGGACCGAGAGGAGGTGACTATCTGTGCGCATGGAGGAGGAGGAGGAGGAGGAGGAGGGGCGGGGGTTTAAAACTCTCCACTCCACTACGAGTGGGTGTGTTCACCCACACACCCAGCAGAAACGCTGCACAATAGCTTCACCACAAGTAAAATAGTCTACTGGCCAATATAATACATCAATAAATATATAATAATACTTTACCGTGGGAACAACGTAAACGCAGCTCTAACTTTGTGTTTTTTTCTAAACTAGTGAGGAAAGTTGTTTGTATCAATAATATGCGTGTTAGACGTGACGATAAAAGACGAAACGCACACGTACATAAACCTAAACCTCATTTATGATACGTTCCTCTACATTGCTTCAACAGCGGCCTGTGACTTTTGGACGCACGACTGTTTCACAAATGCATGTGATGTTGCACATTCCCAGTAGCGACCACAGCAAAACAACTTGGATTTAGTACATTATGTTCCAGACAATAGCCTTCGTTCACTTCTCTCGCCTTCAGTCGCGTTTATCGAATAGCGTTATATCGCTAAATCTGATCAGAAAGTCAGAACTGTCCTACAGGTAGTAAGAACGCTTCCGAATGATCTAGTGACTCGATCGGACGCTCGTTTGGTGCTTCGAATCGCACTATGGTGTCACTTTGAAAACACAACGTGCTTTAAACATGTCGCTAACACATCTATTAGATACATACAGCCACTTACCTTGGTTGTTTAAATACTAATGTTTTCTTAGTAAAACACTTGGATACTTCTTTAAATCTCGTGAACACCACGGACTGTATTATCAGTTGATTTGCGCTGGCACTTGGAGCATGCGCGCTTCAATCACTGCTGCCCCAGCGTCCAGTTGCGCACGGATCTGTTACATAACAAGGGTTAGGAGCTGAAACTGAAAACAAATGTGTTTATGTGATGTCAAACTAAATACAAAAAGCATATTGTCTAATGCTGGTGGCCACTGGGAAACAGCGGTGTAAAGGAGAGATGAACACCTACGGGACAACTGGGTTTTTGTGTGTATGTGTGTATCCAATTGTGTGCACTTCATTGGAATACAAACCCAATGACGTATTAGTCCGCTTGAAGGTAGTTCTTATAGCCAATTTGTTTTATAATTAATCAAAAAAATAAAATCTGATAAGTAATGAATATAACAACAATTATATAACGCAATAAATCATCTAAACAAGATGATAGGATAGAAGCTTAACAGTAACAGTTGTTAGAATATAATATTAGTACAATCTAAACATAAATAAATAAAAAATATTAACAATATTAACAATATGAATTGTTAATATGAATTGTTTGCAACTTACTACAGGTTCACATCAGGTGTGAGACGGAAAAGGATGGTCTTCAATAAAAAAAGGGTCCTGACTCGGCACAAAGGCAGATTGTGTGTGTGTGTGTGTGTGTGTGTGTGTGCGCACCGTGCTGCTCCTCACAATCAGGAAAGCGATGCTATCCTATATCGCACCTTCACACCTGGGTGGGACTAGCCTGGCAAGGACAGCCTGTTCGTGGTGTAAAGCCTGGGACAGCGCTGGCTAATTGGGCCAAGACCCGCCTACTCGACAGGAGAGGGATTTTGATTGACATGCACGACGTCCAATACATAACTCGCGTCGAAGCCTCCTGGCCAACCCGCCAGACATAGTGGTGGTTGGAGCAGAAGAGGGCAGTTGTGGTGTCCATCCCAGCTGACAGCAACATCAGCAAACGAAGCGCAGGAGAAGATTGTTAAGTACCAGGGGCTGAAGGAACATCTGGACCTGGTGTGGAAGGTGGAGTCCAGTGTGTTCCCATGGTAGCAGCACCAGGGGTCGAGACCCTGCTGGGAGAGAGGTCCCATGGTAGTAGCACTGTCAGAAGAGCGCAGACCTAAGAACAGCTAAGATACTGTGCTGGTAGAGGGTCCCAAACATGAGGATTATATGTGTGTGATTAATATTGTGTATACACACACACACACACACACACACCAATGCGCTGTGTAGTTATTCTAAGTAAATGTACACAATTCCTAGCAAAAAAACGGGATGTGGGGCTAAAGATAGGCTTCACCTTGACAACCATCTGATTCGGTAGTTAAAACCGCCTTCTGTCCTGATTACTACTGAACTCATATTGTACAGAACAGTCCAGCATTTTTAGCTAAGTGTTAATGCAGTACTGTAGACTGTCCACTAGAGGGAAGCATTGACTGTCCATTAACAGATCAAACAAATACCGTAGAATATTAATTATGGTGATTCTCAGAAGTTAGTGCCTTCTGTCGAACACAATAAAATGTAAATCACGTTAAAAACTAATAAGAGACAAAACATGTTCTACCGTGAATAACAGATATATTACCCTATATATTCACCCTCATCTTATCTAGCGACTAGCTGTCAAAACCTTGCTCACTCACGGGAGGTTTTGTTGTTTCTTTGGCAGACAGCAAGTGGTCCATTGCTGGTTCGAACCCCGCTAACTCATCACAGTGTCGAGGTGTCCTTGAGCAAGACACCTGACCCTAACTGCTCCCGGTGGTCAGGTGTCTCCTTGCATGGTTGACATCGCCATCGGTGTATTAATGTGTGGGTGAATGTGTGGCAAATAATGTAAAGTGCTTTGGATAAAAGTGCTATATAAATGCAGTCCATTTACCATCTATGTGATTATTATGTAATAACTTAACCCTTGCGTTGTCCTAAGGCCGAAATGACCCCAGCGCGAATGTGGACTGCTGGTAAGTGTAGCCCACGCACTGTCCTACATCCAAAATGACTGCCAGCGCAATTCTGGCCTGCTGGAAAGTGTAGACCTTGCACTGTCCTACATCCAAAATGACCCACATTGTCGCTTCGGTTCGGTTGGATAGACCCCGGGGGCACGCCGTGTACGCGCTAGCACGATGGCTACGCAAAGAATAAGGACAATGCGAGGGTTAATAAGGTTGACTACAATCACTACAGGGTATGTGTTTGGGTAATGTATATTTGGGTAGAAAGGGTGCCATTTTACATGTAGAACATTCATCTGTAAACCAAATGGATAGTGGGGCAGGACTAGATACTATCTTACTTCTTCCTGCTCCTTTTCGAAAATGTGTGTGTGTGCGTGCGTGCGTGTGTGTGTGTGTTGTGACAGCCCTGCCTTGTTCTAGCAGGCCTCTGGTCCTTATTGGCTGGGTAGGCCCTAATTAAGTACACCTGGGCATGTCACATATATGGGTGTGTTGCAGCACACTGTCTGAGTGACCCTCCTGGCACCACACATGTAGTTTGGGTAGTTTTAGTTTAGTTAGCATGCAACACGCACCACATATATTCAGTACATACACCTACAGACATCCACACCTCAATCTGTGTTATTCTGTTTGTTAGTTATGAGTTTGGTTTGTTTGGTTTACGGCCCATGAGCCAGGTCGTAAGTGTGTATACTGTAATATATTTGTGTGTGTGTGTGTGTGTGTGGACATATATGTATGTACTGCATGTGTGTGTGTATACAGATACATCATTGAAATACTGAAGAAAAAAAATGTATTCTGCATGTATCAGACTGTGTGGAAATACTGAATATGTAGATGGATATGAGGCTGTGTGTATACATCCATACAGTTTTTTTTCTTAAACAAAGAAACAAACACAAAATAAATATAAATCAAATCAAACCCTCCAAATGCTGATTCACAGAGAAGTAGACCAATAATATGCCATAAAACAGTTTAACATTATTTTTGACTATGTAGGCAGTGTTGGGCAGTATACTAGTTAAACTACATTTGTGAGTAGTGTGGCGGTAGCGGCGCTGTTTTCTGGATCAAATAGCTTTTCAGTAGTGAAGCTACTAATTGATCAAGTAGTGATGTAGCGTCCACAGAAGATACATTTCCCAAGCATTTCTGAATATGCAGCTCAAGCTTAAGTCTGATACATCTGCTAAGAATCAGTACGTGAGTCCATCACATGCACAGACCTCCACCCTCCAATAACACACGCCTACAAGTGTCACGTGACGCCTCAAGATTTTTTCTTTGTCATTTCAGATGGCAGTAGTGATCCTACTGGCAGTTCTCACTGTGTGGTCAAGCCCTGCTGTTACCAAACCAGCAGGGGAGTCTATATGTGAGGATGGTTCTACTGGTGCCTCTGTACAGGGGCCTTGATTTGCTTCATGAGCAATCACTCAAAGCATTTAGTCACTCTTGGTGTGAGAGGGACTGGTCGATAGTCGCTCATACAAACTGGGTTTAACATCTTAAGCACCGGGATGAGAGGATGATGTCTTTTAGGGTCTCCTCATCTGTTAAAACAGATTAATATTAGTTTAATAATGAACATGTGTTTCATGTAATAATTAACTTAGAGAGGTTACAAATTAGGTAAGATGAGTAAAAGATGTACTTTTGTAACGCTGCGCTGTTGGAGGCGAGTGCAAACGAACGAAAACACAGCAGATATGGTGAAACAGTCCCGAGCCCTCG
>JAODUH010005070.1:22245-32881 GCA_027564835.1 Typhlichthys subterraneus | reverse complement strand
GCTGCATGATCCACTAAAAGAGAAAAAACTCAAGTAAAATGTTGAAAAACAAAAAAAGCTAGGGATGAAGTGGTTAACAGTATTATTACGGTATTGTTCAAATGTGCTTAATTTAATAATAAGACAAAAAAGGTACTGACATAAATAGCCTAATTTATGTCACCGTTTTTAATTAAAGCCTAATTAAATCACAAATAAATGTTTTATATGCTCAGTCGAGTCTACAAATTAGTTACAAATTTCATTGTTCAGTTATTTGTAATCATTCATATATTTACATAGCCTACCTTTATGACAAGTGACAACATATGCAACAAAGTTACATACCATACATGACTAGACTGGGCTATATTAGGTAGTTTCGCTGAGCCAACCTTTACTTTTACTGTGAAAGAGTGCTAATGGATGAAAGAGGCTGACTTTGACAACACTGTCAGATCGATTGAATGCGCTGGGCCTGCGGGGTTACGAACTAAGCAAACTCTTTTATTAGTTACTACTGTAACTATGTTACAGTAGGCTATGTAGGCTAGCATTGCCTATAAAAACACGGGATGTAAAAGTAAGCGTCTGCCTTGCATGTAATGTTATAACACCCGGCAGGAAGCAAAGCCGATCCATGGATCTGCTGAGCTGCTCGCTCCGTGGTGTGAGAAGGAGCGCTGCCACTCTGCCTTCCACTAGGTGTTTGTTGACGCAAAACAAACCCACATTACACTGCGTCTAGCAGGATGCTAACTGGTTCATGTTGGACGCTGTCATGCTGGTCAGGTTGCTAACTGGTTCATGTTGGACACTGTCATGCTAGTCAGGTAGCTAACTGGTTCATGTTGGACACTGTCATGCTAGTCAGGCTGCTAACTGGTTCATGTTGGACGCTGTCACGCTGGTCAGGTTGCCAACTGGTTCATGTAGGACGCTGTCACGCTGCTCAGCTTTACCGTGAGTTGTTCAATGCGGTAATCAAACACGGTTTTAATGGTAATTCATATTTGGAACAGTGATACTAACCATCTGGTTTATCGTGAAACCTGTTACCGTTACATCCCTACCCAAATCTTAATGGGATAGTGACTGTGTGACATAGCAACACATTTTTAATACTTTGATGTCATTGATATGATCTCTCTCTGAGACGCCATGGACTCAGGTGTTCTGTACAGCTTTACAGTCCAGTCAGTCCATACCTGGTCCCTCTGTAGCCACTGAGGTCCATGTCCAGCTCAGGAGTGGACTCGATGATGGCTTGGACCTCAGACTTCTCCAGGTCATCTGATCCATCTACAACACAATGGAAATACACACACACACACACAGTAAGTCTTGTTTCTTATTTAACCGCACAGCAACAACAGCAGTCACAACCTGCGATCGCCGTGTTCACATCCGCAGTACTGACCATCGCCTGTGAGGGGCAGTGTGTCCGGGCTCCGAGGTCCTTTCCCCAGCTGCCACGCCCCGTCCTCTTCCTGCTTCTGCTGCTGAACACCTGAGATGTCCTGGCTGCCACCAGGCGTCCTGTCAGGGCTGTTGTTGAGGCCTCGTTCCTCGAGGGGCGTGTCCACAGCCTCCATGGCAACGGCTTCAGACGCGTGAGTGACAGGGGTCATGGTACCCTGAGAGCTGCTGTAAGGCGACGGAGGGGTGGTGGCCGAGGGGAAACCACTGTGTGCGGACCCGTGGGTGCCTTGAGGAGAGGTGGGGGTCCTGGAGGTGGACCCTGCTTGTTCAGCCACGCTAGCGAATCTTTTAAACGGGCTTCTCTGAGGGGCCGGGGTGCGGGACTTAGACGGCCCGCGGCGGCCGCTGGCCATTTCATCCTTCAGAGTGTAGAGGAACGACGCAGAGTGAGATATGACTAAAGTGTTCGCTCATGCATTCTGGTGAACCACATTAATAGCAGCAATCACAAGTGAAGAGCAAAGAGATAAAGAAAACATACACTGGATTTAATAATTAGATGCCAACACACCAGCAAAGTCCTTGTCATTCAACTCAACAAAAACAAAACACTTCAAAACTAAATGCAACCCAAAAGAACCACAAATCGAATTGTAGAAAAACCATACTTTTATTTTTTTGTGAATGACACAATACAACATCTGTCACTGTCTTATAAAATGATGGTGATCTCTAATTAGTAACAAGCTATTGGCCATTACAGTGCAAGCCCACACCACTGCAGCCTCAGTTAGGAAAGTAAACACACGTCAAGGCACAGCAGAGCCATAGGCATGCAATGGTCAGTCAGTAAGACGGACAACAAAACCTTTGGTATTGTGGGTTCTTGATGTGTCTGTTTGACTGACAGGTCTACCTGCTTCTGATCAGCATTCTCCTTCAAGCTGTCACCTTCCACTCTACTCAGAACATCTAGTGCCTCCATCTGATTGAAAAATGTATTTGTTACCTTCCTTTCCTTTCAAATAATTATGGAATACTCTACCTCTGCATGGAAAACTGAAGAGAAAAATATTTAATTATAAAAGAGAAAAATACTATGAAAGTAAACAACATGATTATAAGGCGATAAACAGTCTCCTTTGAGGGCATACAGTACACACAATTGGATTAATGAGGGACTTCAATGAAGCCCTTCAAGCTTTGATATGTCTGTTATGTTCGGCTCGGTTCTATAAAAAGCACAGCGGCTGATGTGAAAATCAATCAAGTGAACAACAACATGGCGTGGGATCTCTGGGACCTTGGAAAACAGACAGGGAGGGTTTCAGCAGCTTGCTCTGTTTAAGGGAGGTGTGTGGACTACATTATATATGAAAAAAAATAGACAATGTTGCATTCTCTGATGTTTAGAAACAATCTTCCACTTTGTCTTTCTTCATTGTGTTTCGTTCTCTCCTACCATAATTTCGCTGCCTGCTGGTGTGGCTGTTCTATCCTCAACCAAGGAACCAAACTAAATGATGCAAAACCAAAAGTGAAATCTTCTGGACATTGGAGGAAAGAAATAATAAACCATAGTGTGGAAGAATGTTATTACAGGATAAAGAAGTCCTTACAGACTTTGTGAACACAGCCTGGCCATAGAGAAAGGTTGATACAACTGACATGTGTGAATGGAAACGTGTTCCCCGTCATCAAATAATTATGTCCTCAAATTTAAAGCCAGCAAACCCTGAAGTCTGGAGACCCTTTTCACTTGCCACGTTCCGCCCCTTTACATATGCTACTGGTTGGCACCGGTGTTCTGGTCATAACAGGGTTCAACAACAGCAGCTAGCTAAAGTCCATAGGATCCTCTATAGAATGCCTCTAATGGTAATACGCACTGCAATATTTTGTATAATACAATTTATCTATAGTTGCTTATGCCTATTTAGTGCCAATTACAATATCCTTCGTGTTTTTAAGTTTCGAAAGTAGTACACGGGAAGCAGGTACACATAATACAAAAGAGAGGAGCCTATATAAACACTGCATTGCTGTTGCAGCTTTTGCTAAATGTAGTTCCTTCCTGTCAACCAAGGGCTTTCAAAACACTGACACTGCTGTTCTGTTCCCCGACACGGGAGGGAACTAAATAACACAAGGCTACCACAAGGCTAGCGCAAGCTTGAACAACGTGTCTGTGTTACAGTTGAGAAGCACTAACAGGGACACATGATCTGAGGTTTAGTATTCATCACTCAGTGTCGCTTGTAGCATGGTTTCCAACGGCAACAGTATGAAGCCACTTTAATGGCACCACCTCCTATTCTAGTCCAAACTGCCTCATTACACAACACACAGAAACACTGCTTAGCGATTCCGGACACACAGACCAATCCTTCCTCTCTCAATGGGACTGTAATGGATGGTTTCTATACAATCTAAAGTTAGCAATGATGTCAGCCAACATGCTCATTCATTAACTTTACACATTAAAACAGTTTGTGTGTGTGTGTGTGTGTGTGTGTGTGTGTGTGTGTGTGTGTGTGTGTGTACGTACCTTAAGGCTAGTGTTGGACCGCGGGAGACTCCGGACGTTGGATCGCCAGGGCTCTGACGGGGTTTCCAGGGTTTCCCGTAGTTCAGGAGTCACGCCATCACTACTGGGAAGAGAGAATATTCCCATGGCGATGGAACGCTCTTTCCTGTACCAAGAGAGGGAGACAAGACAGATGAAGACAATGTGCTTAAAGGTATATTGATCTCCCAGCAGGCGCAATGAGATCACATTTTAATTAACTTTTGCAAACTTGACATGGACACCATTGCAACCAACCCACTTCTCACCGCAGTGGCTGCTGATTAAAACAATAACAACCTTTACGGTTGCACATTCTGGCTAGACAATCAGCCACTTTACAACCTCCTGCCCGGGCAGACAGCCACACCTGCTAGCATCAATGACTCCACGTGCACACACGCACACACACAAACCAGAATAAGCCCAATAAAACCCATCAAAGGACCAGTCCCGGGCCCCCCAAGCCAGCTCTACGCTGTGCGGTGAGAGGTACCAGAGACAGCCGCACCAGAACAATAGATACCATGGATGAAACCCAGCAGGCCATGAACAATAGGCCAACACGCTGCCAGAGCCAGGGGAGACTGAAAACAGAGGGTGTTATTTGGAAAGCGTGGCGAGCTCCTGCCGTGTGTGACAGGTCCCCACAACGCCCAACATATGCCCTGCGTAACAAGGGACTGGAACGCGCCTCAGGTGTGCTGCGTGAGAGGTTCGACAGCTCACACGCTCCACCATCGCTCCTCCCTCCGTGGCCCACTTCCTGTGTGCAGCCTCACGCTGTCAGGCAGCGTACGGTGCACATGGCAACGCGTACGGTGCACATGGCAACGGCACACTGGCAGGATGGAAGCACCCTACAATGCGAGCAGTGTTGCAGAGATCAACTGCAGAGGAAGGGGAGGGGGGTTCTGCCCAACACATGCAGAGCTTCAAGTTCAAATCTGTTCACCACACTCACACACACAGAGACAGAGACAGAGACAGAGAGAGAGCTGTACCTGGACCCGGGCAGGGCCGCCAGGCCGCCACTAGACACAGAATAGTGAACCAGCAGCAGCACAGACAGAGACACCAGCAAGGCAGAGTTGACCACCACCGCTCCCCCCACGAAGCCGAACACCAGGAGCAGCATGCACCCGGGGCTCATGACCCCCCGGAGGGGTGGGGACGCGTCTCCACGGCGACGACGGCAACTACAGCGTCCTGTGCGGCTTCTCTGTAACACTGAGATGAGGAGATGGCCGCCTAACTCCCCTCTCCTGAGCTAGTGGCGTCGTAGCATCCCTCTGCCTCTCTCTGCCTCTCTCTCTCTCTCTCTGCCTCTCTCTCTCTCTCTCTCTCTCTCATTGGCTGGCACTTATCAGCCACCCCAACACTATGACTCCGACTTCATTACCTGCTTTCATGCAGACTCTCTCTCTCTCTCTCTCTCTCTCTCATTGGCTGGAACACAAGGGGAGGGGAGGGGGGCAGTGTCTGATCCCGGGAGTGTTTTTGCATGTGAGATTAAAGGTGGAGTCTGGCTCTGTATCTATGAACACAAACAAAGTGGTGCAGAGTGCACACAGTATTAATATCCTAGCCTTCGCAATGTGTTTCCAATGTGTGCACCCTATAACAATGAAGTGTTTTTGTTTTGATCAGGCTCAAATATCAACAAGCTTTCCCTAGAATCCCTGACTCCACTTTTAAGGAATAGAAATCACAGGAGACCTCTGCCCGTCAGCACTGGTGTGAGTTATCATTCTAGGGTGATTCAGCACAAACAACTGCCCTGACTCATCCATCACGTCTGTCTCAGTAGCACCCTGCAGCTCATGAAAGCCTCTGCATTCTCCCATGCTGATCTCAATCTCAGGGAGTTGTGTCTGAGGTCATGCCCTGGATCTCCTGTACTCAACATCTCTTCTTTCTTAGCGGTTCCCTGACCTACTTCTGCAGCATCTGTTTGCAGAATGGATATTGTGCGTGCATGTGTGCGTGCGAGAAGCTGGCAGCGATTATATATTTCAGCTGCACACACATACAGCATCACCCTCATGAATGAATCCATGCACAAAAATAATCAACCACAATGTGGTTACCACACACACACCCACCTACACACACACAATGACTGTTACGGCAAAAAAGGGTTATAATTAAAGTGGATGAATAATGAATATAGGCTAGCTTAGACAAATAAGTTTCTTTTAATAATTTGATATCAAATGGAAACAGTCTTCCCAGTAATACGTATATCAATGTATCAGCAGAATGTCTCGACTTGCTTATGTCTCTGCATCCTTATATACACTAGGCACAGCAAGCAATGTTGACAATGATAAACAAAAGGGTATATAATCAATCAAGACAGAAGATGTAGCTTCAGTTAAGACATTCCCGAGGGGTACAAGTTAAACCAGGAGAGGAGAGATCAAAGCTTAGAAACACAGGTCATTCTGTGGTCAGAGGAGATATATGGCATTGTAAAATTATTTTATACAGGGACCTCTTGATTAGCCCCCAGGTTCTTTCTGTAGGCGTTTAACTAATCTCATCTGGTTAACTAATCTCAAACCTACAAAAGGCAAGTCTTAGGTAAAAGGTAATTTAGAGATTATGTTAATGAATGTCTGTGGAAGCATACAAAGGCAGCTCTCAGTTCATAAATACAAACCTATATAAAGCAAAAGTAATATATAAGATTAAGTAAAAATATGCCATTACAATGACATTCACTTGTATCCGTCAGTCACCATGAGCATGTTTGTTATAAGAATAACCATTTATGTGCAGAAGGATGGTAGTGGATTGCTAAAGTATGGGTTACGCAAAGGATCATGCTTTTCACCTTTTATGCAGACCAGAACCACACAGCAAGTCAATGGAGAAGTTCATAGATCTCACTATACGATTGCCCAATATTTATGTATGTTACATTCATTCCCAAGTTTGGCACTGATGCATATGATAATGATACATTTTAGACAAAATAATTAGTGCTGAAATGCCATTCATGTGTTAACATTTTCCGTTTTACAGCCGTATTACAAACAAATGAATGTGAATTCATTAGTATGATATCAGGAGGCAGATGCAGGAAACCACACTGCAGGCTCATGTAAACCAAGGATAGGAAAAGACCACAACCCATCCTCAGCTTAAGGTTCATGTTTATAACACAGCTAGTCATTTGGTCGGGGAGGAGTAGAGAACAGTGTCTGTCTGTGCCAGTCTCTGCCTAAAGCCCCGGACACACTTTGTTTGCGTCGCCGACCGTTATTTCGCCTGCCGTCGCTTCAAGTCGCTGAATCACATTGACATTCTATTGTCTCTCGTCGCTACGGCGCTGCTAGTCGCTTGCAGTGTCCAGGGCTTAGCGCTACACTGGAGTTTCAAATCAAAACAACAGTTATGTACCATTGGTTCAAATGTTTCAACCGCAAATCGAGGAGTGAATCTTTAAATGAAGTAGCAGGACACAGCCAACCAGACACCTGAGTGAAGGCTCTGAACAACAGCTGGGTCCTGGTTGGCTGGACTCACCGTGGTCTGCTTGAGGCGTTGGTGTCCATGGTCTCTGTGGCTGCTATGTGCTGGTGTTTGCTTCGCTCCAGGTGGTCCATGTAGCTGTGGATCATCTGCAAAGCACGCCACACTGACTGACTTCAGGCTATGAACACTATATTAAAGGCTTTTACAGCTCAATTGGACAAGCTTGACAGCACTGGAGAGAGATTTGCCCTTTCAGAAAAAGGGCTTCAGAAAGGACACTCACAAGGGATTTTTTGATGCTAAACCTAAATAAAAAGGCAAATAAACTTGAGAAGGAAAAAGAAGAAAAAAAAAGAGGCTGGAAAAACTCAATAAAGATGTCCTAGGTGGTTTGTATGGATCTGCTAAATTACCTAATTGTAATGTTAATGACTTTACATATCTAATAACCTCAGATCAGAAACATCTGACAAGCAGGGCCATGAGACCATTTGCATGTGACAGGTTGCTATTAAGGCATTCTTGTTCTCTATTCAGTATTATTCACATTAGCTGCTGGCAGCTAAAGCTCAATCAGACTGCATTTGGCACTGATGCATCTGGTAATCATACATTATAGACAAAAGGTCTGGATTAATTTGTCCAGCATAGAGTAATATCCATACCAGGGGGAGAAGTTCACGGGCGACTGTGTAGTGCAGGTCTTAACAGAACGCAAAGATAAATGGAGGCAAGTGCACTCACCGTTCATCCGCACATACCTCTGTGTGTCTTTGATGGAGTGCATTATATTCCTTCTTTAGCTCCGACTCTCTCTCTTCCAATCTGCTGACTGAGTTAAAGAGAGAGAAATCACAACAGTCCAAGTGTACAATGTGATATATATGAAGAGTTCAGATGCAAAACCTTTAAGCCCATCTGACATCCTTTTTTATTTTTTATTTGCAGTATTAAAATTATGTGTTGCATTATTTGGAAGATATTACTTTTTAATCAGTGACACACAGCATTTTCATTGTAATGTAGGTGAAATGAGTGAACACAAATATGGAAGCCTAATAAATATTGCTGTTTTAATTTTCTAATTGCTACCATTTTTCAGATGGACTTGAATCTGAACTCGTCATATGTTTAAAAGGCAAATATCTATATACGTAACATTTAACATATAACATTTTCCACAGAAAAGCAAACCAGCAGTTTTTTTTGCTGCATATTTGTTTTTATTACCACATTTATGGACACTGGATTTGGATTTACCTTAGTCAAAATAAGATGCAATATTAGTGTAATAACAGCTAACAGCCACAAGGTGTCCTCTGTACACTTGAAAATTATTTCCTAACAAAGATCACTACTGTGTAGTTTTTTGACCCATTCTGATAGAATAATCTCAAATCCACTACACTGATTCTGCTTTGTTGTGACATTTGTGTGATGTCGACGTTAGCTTTTGAATAATAGAATATTCTGCGTTGTTGACTATCAAAGCACCGTTAGCCAGCTGTTGCTAGGAAACTGTTATTAGATGAGATTTGTTGTTATTTAGAATGTAGGTTGGGTTAACGCATACTATTTGTTAGCACTGTACCAATGTGTTTGTGTGTATTTATTACAAGCTAACAAAAAAATTAACTGAGAAAGGGAAGTGTAACACTGAAGAAAAAAAAATGTATACGCTCTCTATGCAAAATACAGCCTACGTAATATGCCAATAATGTCATCAACATCTGCTCACATGCTGCTGTTTAACATTACATAAAGCATGAGTGTTGTTTTTGATGCCCGGTCAAATGTTCTGTTGGTGATGCAAATTAATATATTTTATGAAAATATTTCAAAGTTTTCCATTAATAGAGCACTGCTGATGCCTGACAAGGATATAGCCAGGCTACACAATCCCAACATAATTAGATTGTTACTAATCGCAATGAATGTGTGCTCTTTTATATAAATATATTTATGGTGTCAATTTAGTTTATCATCCAGAGCAGAGCAGAGCAATGTTCTGGGTTTCTTCATAATGAGTATATAAATAAAATAAATAAAAAACTGCTTTACTGTTAATTCACTTCCAGCTCATCTGAGGCTACTCTAAGCAGCCAGCATCTAAGCTCTTACGGTACTGTATGTTGCAAATGATTTTATCAGGAAAGTGTTGAAGAAATGATCTGCCTTCAGGCAGCTGAGGTCAGCAAGCAGTCATGCGGTCTGAAAATAGTCAATTGTTCCCTACAGTAGATGCCTCAATGACAATATTCAGCAGACCAAGGAAAACAAGTTCTTCCCAGCTGGTATGTTGACTCAAAGGCTCATTTATCAATTACATATCAGTGTTGGACGCAAACCGAGAGCCTATATGAGCAGGTTCACTGCATCCACTCACTGTGGTCGACATAGTTCTTGGTTTTCAGCTCTAGCTGGCGAGTGTGAGACTCCATAATCCCCAGACGACACTGAAGGTCTTTCTTCTCACCATCCTGGGAGTCCTCTAGGGTGATGTACCTCTGAGAGAGAGAGAGAGAGAGAGAGAGAGAGAGAGAGAGAGAGAGGCAGTCTGCATGAAAGCAGGTAATGAAGTCGGAGTCATAGTGTTGGGGTGGCTGATAAGTGCAAATTATGCTATTTTTTTAATGTTCACCATTTCTCAACTACAACAATATATTTATATATATTTTATTATGGCTGGATAATGTGGAATTTGAACGATACAATTGCACTCTTCGTATGTTGACTATTGCTGTTTTTGACAATCATAGAAGAGATAGGATAGAGCAGAATATGACAGACAGACGGATAAATGAATGGATTAACAGAAAGAAAAATATAATTCTTTATTGTTATGTAATGTATGGTATACCACAATATTAATATTCACTTCCTGAGCTGGTTCTTCTAATTGAAAATAATACATAGATGGATAAATACATAAATAAATAAATAAATAAATAAATACAGTATAATACTTTTATTATGCTGGAATAAAAACTGCTCAGTAGTGTAGTAGTGTGTGCTCTGATGGAGCTGTAGCATGATGGAGCTGTACCACTGCTCTGACAGACCTTTAGCACTGCTCTGATGGAGCTGTACCACTGCTCCGATAGAGCTGTAGCACGATGGAGCTGTACCACTGCTCTGATGGAGCTGTAGCATGATGGAGCTGTACCATTGCTCTGATGGACCTTT
>JAODUH010005070.1:0-22145 GCA_027564835.1 Typhlichthys subterraneus | reverse complement strand
AGCACTGCTCTGATGGAGCTGTAGCATGATGGTGCTACACCACTGCACTGATGGAGCTGTACCACTGCTCTGATGGAGCTGTAGCATGATGGAGCTGTACCACTGCTCTGATGGACCTTTAGCACTGCTCTGATGGAGCTGTAGCATGATGGTGCTACACCACTGCACTGATGGAGCTGTACCACTGCTCTGATGGACCTTTAGCACTGCTATGATGGAGCTGTAGCATGATGGAGCTGTACCACTGCTCTGATGGAGCTGTACCACTGCTCTGATGGACCTTTAGCACTGCTATGATGGAGCTGTAGCATGATGGTGCTACACCACTGCACTGATGGAGCTGTAGTACTGTTCTGAGGGCAGAAGGGCAAGCCAGTGATAAACAGGGTGTGATGGGTCTTTCTGGATGCCGTGTTCTTTCCGCAGGCAGGGGGAGCTGTAGATGCCTTCCAGGCCATGCAGGTGTTGGTGATCTGGGCTACGTTGACGACTTTCTTGTCAGCCGCAGAACTATTGTCATACTACACTAGGGTCCTGTGTGCCAGGACACTCCCAATGGAGCACAAGGACACTAGCAGCTGTTGTGACAGGTTGGCTTTCCTATATCTCCACGTGAGATCCTCAGAGATGTGGGTGCCTAAGAACCTGAAGCTGGAGACTCTATTCACTCTTTCACGAGAGGCTCCGTGGACCTCCGGTCTCTGGCAAGGCCCAGGCAGTCCCAGGTGGTCCTGGAAGGCACAGCCAGACCACCTCCCCTGAGTTTCAGTGGCTCCACCGTAGAGAGAGAGTCAGCAGCATAGGCACCAGGTTCATTGGTGTGAACATCGTGACAACCTTACCTTATCCGCTCTCCTCGTCAGCCGTAGTTAGTTCCACCCTGCCGTGTGATTCACAGATGTATCTTGTTTGAAATCCAAGCCCAGTTCATGTGAGCTCTCTTGTTCTGTTTCTCAAGCCTTGTTTCAAGTACTCATGTTCTGTGTCCTGTCTCTGCATTGACTGTTTGCTAGATTATCATTTACCTGTTGCTCTGGATTTCCTGCGGTTGGACTGTGCCTACTGGATACTGAACTCTCCCTGCGAATTTGCCTAAGCTCTTGTTCCCCAGTTTTAAACTTCAAATTACTTTCACTGTAGTAGAGTCTGAGTGTGCTCTGGGTCCTTGTCACACCCCCGCCAGAATCACATAGCAGGGTTTAATGCATATATAGACAATCTTCACAATGACGCTCTTCACTCACTAGTTTACACTCTCACTCATACCAATCTACACAATCTTACTCTCAAGTCTCCACACACTATGGACTGTGTACATCCATCACCACCACCATACACTTAATACATTTTACCACAGACAGCCTACTCAGCCTCATTACACAAGATAATACATACAAGACTAAGCAGCCTACTTGTTGTGGACCATCATCTAGCAAATATGGGGCCATTATTGTGAGTGGAGAGTTGTGTAACTTGAAACGTGTGTGCGTAATCAGATTTGTAAATTTGTAAATTATCCTCAAATCTGACAATATAGACATAAGATCTGTAAATGCGTAGACATCTATAAATGCGTACACAAATATGTAATGCATATAGATATTTATGGCTAGAAAGTATTTTGCTGCAAGAAACACAGACACATAAGTACAGTGAATCACGGTTCAGTGAGACACATGCACACATAGATGTCCACAAGAAGAGAAAATTACCAGCCTTAGTGTTGGTCTGCATTTGGTGGTACGGTATATTTTGTCTGGGTTCTAGTACACAGACAAATAGGAGTTATAACTGATGACATGTAAAATACCTTTCAGCTGTGAATGCCTATGTACACATTCACAGCTCTATGTACACATTCATATGTACACATTTGCAAATCACAGATTGAGATACAGTTTCTCAACTTCTTCTCTAAATAGTTGCAATACAATAATGGCCCCATTAATAGACTTCTGCATATATGGCACTGGTCACTTTACATTCTCAGTAGATACTTCTGCTTACATTACAATGTACTAATACACTACAGAGTCCGCGCGCACGCGCACACACACAGCACTATGTGTAGTAGCCTACAAACTGCTGGAATACTTCTGCATATTATTTATATTACTTAATTATACACTTATTACACTATACTTACTATACTGTAATACTTACAGTGCAAATACAACATTGCTACTGAAAAACTGTGGAAATCCCCATCACGTCACTTTAAGAGTCTCCTTTTATGTTGTTATATAGCCAGCGACTAAACTATGTGCATTTATAATAGGCTATTAACTAGTAAATTAGTCGTAGTGTTATATATCATTCTGTAATTTTGTCAAGAACCTGCATTTCGTTGTTTGCAAAACATTTTCTAAATGTATTTCATTTTATTATATCACCCTAACATCCATTGAATCCATGAAGACTATTTTACTTTTGTGTGCGTGTATCAAATACTTAATCATGCTGATGACACCCCTGTAAAAAGAAACTATATCCACTGTCATCTCCATTGTGTCATTAGCTTATCTACACAACAGGTGCATAGCGAAGGTTTCTTGGCACAAACATTAGCAGCCATGGTGCAGTCCATGTGAGTCTGACTGTGTTCCTTCACAGTTTTCACACTGTCGAGAGGGAGAGAGTGGTACAGCCTTCAAGAGTTAACAGAACCCATTTGGTCTCTCCATTACCAAGGTATTACTGGGAAAGGGGGAGAATGTTCAAACATATCGACACAAGAACTACAGTACACATTCCCTGCTTTAGGAGAAACATCACAGAAATGCATACACAGAGTTTCACTGCAGAAGCTGTGGCTAACATCAATGTTTTTGTGTGTTTTGAGACCAGAAGTAAATTGCCAGGCTTCACCCTAATTGAAAAAGCCTGGACACACTACACAGAAATCACTTTCTTTCTTTTTTTACCCGACCACACTTACACTGAGAGGTCAGAGCTCTGAGTCAGCCAATGAACAGCATATCTGTAACAGGTAGGGTAGGGAGGGATTTAGTTGAAGTTCGTACAGGCAGCTTGCTACTCTCTACCCATCATGGTAATGTTCCAGGGCAGTGATATTGGGCTACCAGGTTCAGCATGATCTGATAAAACCCACTTTAAACATTTTGGTAACTTTACCCCAAAATACTATTCTATCATTTGTGCAATTGTGTGCCTTGCGTCACTGCAACCAATTATTTAGTGTCCTTCATGAAAGCATTTCAGCAGGGAAGAGTTTTGCAGTTTACACTGGTGTTCGTAATCTGGGTTATTATGTCCAAGTGTATTCAGGGCCTTACTAACATGTGGTAGATAGCTGCCGAGAGACATGGCTGCTCCATGTAGCTTTACATCTTTATAAGGATAGGAGAAAAGATCTTTACGTCCTCTTCTATACCTTGGCTCTTGGTAGACTTACTTTAAAAGCTCTATCATGTACACAGACATTAGGTCATTTTTTTCATTGAGTAAAGGCATGACATCTGTATCTCTGTCTAACTATATTTGAGGTTTCCAAGCCACAAATTCTGTACACTGAAAAACATAGTATCAGTGCTATCATTATCATAACAACTTTACTCCCAAATATCAACATCAGACACAGAAACAGCTACTGAATACCACTTTTCTTTTTAGTCAGGTGTCATCCAACAGAGTGATCTAGAGCTCCTAGCGACTGGTCTTGTGATTTGAGCAGAACACTGGTGCACAGCTGATACATCAGAGAGGAATCATCTGAACGTCTGCACGTTGCTGCCGAGCTTACAGAGAAACAAGCAGGCTGTTCTGTACACAGAAGTCAAAGCAGGCCGAACGGTGAGACAAGCCTTTGAGGTGGATGTGAGCTCTTACAAATGTGCAATACAGGAGGTCTTTATTGGATGTTTTGTATTTATGCTTTGTTTTTGTTTCAGTTAAGGCCCTGCATCCCCTGCACAGCCTCACTCTGGAAGACGCTGAGGGCACAATACCAGTCTATATGCTGGGGGAGGTGCATACAGTGAGGTAATTCAAATAAGACTGTAAGCAGTGCACTAATGGCCATGTAGGTCTTCTAATAAGAGCATTAACAGCAATGGGCTAGACTACAGACAGCTTTGCAGGGGGGAGGATACTACTGTAAACTCTTAACTATGCGCTCACACACACATAATCTTTCATTTTAAGTGTGTGTATATTTCACAACTGTCCACTCGTTGCCTTAACAAACACAAAAACACACAACACACAGCTGCTTATCATATGACTCAGGCAGGAGGATATGCATGTCAATGCTCCAGAGAAAGTGTTCCTTAGTTTCCGCATTCATCTGCCATCTTATCCCCGAAGCTACATATAATGCTGTCTTTGTCCCCAAGCACGCACACAGACTAGATTGTATTAGGTCAATTGGCTAGTGAGATAAACTCTGTCTGAGTGGCAGGGTTATTACTTAGGCCCAACTCTATACAATAGAGAGTCTAGGGAATGTTTGCAGTGTGTTTATGATGTGGACAACCCCATAGTAATTACAGGGGGGATCTGAATACTACAGCGACCTAAGGAGAAAACAGAGGGAAGGGTTGTTTAGCTTATTCCAAGAATGTCCTGCCTTTCCTTCCTCTTGAGTCAAAGTACTAGGAAGTTATTCCTTTTGTGTTGGAGCGGGGCAGACACGTCAGACATGGCTCATTTTGTACATTTTTGTGTTGTGAACAAGTTCCCCATAGGCAGCAGCAGCTTAGTGTACTGAGACCAGCCTACAATGTGTAGTAGGGTTGCACCATATTGGGAAAATGTGATATTGCAATATCGATAATAATGTTGATATTTTTTAACATGAGTACAAATACAAAGATTATGGGAAATGCATCAAAATATATTCATGACATAATCAAAACAACACATTTAAACTGATTCCAAGATACCGAGGAGGCTTTCTTTTTGGCCACTGATGTTTCCCTCTTCGGTCTCTATTAAGTCATTAGCTTCCTCAGTCACACATCTTACATTTATGTCTAAATCAAAAACATCTAAGCCAAACAGCCAATGGACGCTTCTCTCCACAAAATATACTGAATATTGCACTTCCTGCAACATTTTTGATATGATATTGCACAACGATACTGAGTCTATATATTGTGCACCCATAAGTAGTAGGTAGTATGTTACTGTGCCGTGCAATGGGTTTCATTCACCGAGTGACACACTATCCCAGTGTGGTGTGTCCCTAATGAAAGACAACGGTTATAAACTTAGCGTCCGATGTCAGCAAATTACACATTACTGTGACATGGTGGCTGCCACAGTGGTCATCCAAGGTTGTGTGTCTCTGTGTGTGTGTGATGCTAGTGAATCATAAGTTGGCATACTACATAATAGCAGGAACGGAGGAGAGGGGGTTGTCTGCCTACAGTATGAGCTCTGGAGATGGAAAGGAACAAGCAATGAAGGAGAAAGGCTAAAAACATGTTTTTGTTACAATGGTTTCCATTACAAGGATCATGACGATACAACCTGAGGAGTGCACCTAACATGAAGAGAATATAGGCCTATTATATTACATGGGATAGGCAAATTAGGCTCTTGATCACAAATGAACCAATCTTGGAACATCGGCTACATCATCTGACGGCGATGAACACTCTGGGGGCAAGGTCCAATATTTTTGGGATAATTCCAGGGAAATACCAATGACCACTGCCTCTGGTCAATCTGATTTACACACAAGAATGGAGTTGGAATTGACTTTGGCTACTCAGAACAGATATCCACATATGAAAAGCCATATTGTCATCAGACCATCTGATTTAGTTCCCCAATATTGCATTTAGTTCTGCCTCAATTAGTTGCTCTCCACACAGACGTGATTGGTCAATGCTGCTAGACTACAAACAGAAAGAAGGATGCATTTGGTACCAGTATGTCAATGCCTACTCTATATGAAGACATCTTACTGTAGATATTACAAATTAACAAGCTAATAATACATAGCCTGGCTACCTAGGAGGCTGTGGAATGTAAAACAGGTACTTCTGTTACAGGTAAAGTTTTATAAAGGCAATTAGTAACAGTGTAATAAAAAATAAAAAAAACACTGATGTGTGAAATGATCTGATCAATAAGAATGTAGTGAGACATCTGATGAAACAGTCGGCAAACTAACAGATTTGTTAGGCATAGTCGTTGTAGCTGTTGCTCATCATTTTACTGTATGCTCTAATGTCAACTCCAGGGCAGATCTAAGCAGCGCTGACACATGAGAGTCCAAAGCACAACTCCACCCTTCAACAAATCCTGACATGTCATGCATTTTAATTTATAGAAGGCCATCAATGGCACATGTTCATGCAATATTATAATTATACTGCAACAAGCAGCTCAATATGAGTCATAGACTATTAGTTGATAGTACATTTAAAATGCATATTGACCATTCTATGTTTGAAACATTATTATGCTGCTTTTTGGCCAGGTCTCTCTTGAAAGAACAGAATAAAGGCAGTTCCAGGTAAATGACTGGTAGAAACCAAGGAAGAAGATAATAGATCAACGCAAGAGTACTGTATTGAATGATGATCTTGAGGACACCATGATAATGTGTGAAAACAAGTCTTTTAAAAGCAGACACATTAATATACTCAGCAGAAGATTATTCAAATATGTGTAGTCTAAGTCTTAATATTTGAATGAGAGTTATATATAGCCTGCATAACACTACTGTACCGGTAGCTGAATGTGACCAGCAGCCTATAACTATGCCAGCAGCCCGCGACAGGGTACAGCAACCAATAAACAAAGCTTGAATGATTGATGGAACAGTGGTGGGTTACAAACAAGCATTTTTTGACAGGGTTAAAGTTGTTCTAAATGTTTATCAGGTGTTATCTTCGAGTAATCTGCACTTACGGCTGTACTTTGCAGAGTAACTAGAGAATTAGATCACTAGCAGCAACCCAAAAATAAATGTTGTGCATTTCCATTTGTCAACAATGGCACAACACTTAACTTGAATGTGCATTTTCCTAGTAAACCAACCTCTTCTGCGTGTTTCCTAAGTGCCTTTTCCCGTTCGTACTGGGTGACAAGTTGCTCGTTGTCTTCCTTCAGGAGCTCCAGCTCGACATCGTGCTCCTGGTTGACGGCGAACACGGAGTCCAAGTTCTCCAGCACGGCGACGACAAGCGGCATAAGTTCTTTCACCACGTCCTCGTCGTATTTTCCTATTAGCCGCTCAAACTCGCGATATATAGAACTCGCCAGGCCCGACACACGCTCGGACATCATCGCCGAACTGCCCGTTTCGTCCTGGTATAGATCTCCGTCGTCCAGCTCCATTTTCCAGCCTTCACTTCTTCGCCAGCTAACGGGCTAGCAGCAAGCTTCAGTTTGCCAGAAGCTGTCTGTTTATTGTTTCCGATTTAATCACAACTAAACGTCAGCCCTTAATCATAGTCCGACTGCTACTGAAGAGGCGCTGCACAGTTAAACAACTTTGTAGTGAGCGGAGCGACGGCTGGCTGTAAATGCTAGACTCGCTAGCAGTGCTTAAAGTCTAGTAGTGTCCCTTCACTTCACAACAGATCAGCTCCAGTGTTGTTGACGGGATCGTCGTTCTGACGTCACGTTTCAGAGTCCTGCACTGGGGATGCAGGGCAACAAAACTGGAGCTAATCCGCACCCATCTTGAAAAAGTTTAATCAATGTGACTATGGTGATGACTCGTGACCACCATAGTGACCGTCATATGCGTATGCCGTTATGAATGAACAATGTTTGTTCAAGGGAACGCCATAGACGAGCTACTTTAGATTTAATAGTTTTTATTTGCATCAAGGTGTCAGAATTAGTAAAATTAAGTAGACGTAGAATGTTACATTACCTGATGACACATGATCAAGGAAGTACAGGCAGTGTGTACTAACTTTGTAATATCTATGGCAAAAACACATCCTACCTCTTACATTCACTGTTTTATACCAAAACTAGTTTCAAACATGCAATATTCAACCTGCATTCAACAAAATGCAGAATAAATGTTCCACAGACGCACATAACTTAAAGCATTTTTGTTGATTGCATAGGCACTCTTCACCCTGAAATCTTAGGATGTGACACAAGATAAACCAGTTACTATGAAAATAAGACATGGCATTAGGTAGGACACATCCCTTTGTAATCCTCTCATCATGGACTGGACCACTCAAATTCATCCAACAAATGAGGAAGACTAGTGTCTTTAAGGACGCCCCCCGCAGCAATCAAGCCAGCTAAAACATTTAATGCTGAATGTAGCGTACAAATACATTTCTATCTACAGTTTGTACAAAGCACACAATCAACAGTAGAGCATACTACTCATAATGGAATCACCTGACACCTTGAAAGCAGTAAGTGTAAAGTTTAAGGAAAATCAAAAGTGCAATTATGTGTCCTTAGTATTTTTCTGACTCGGGTTCGGGAATAGCCAATATTCCCTTCCACTGACAAATTACAGCAACAGTCCTAAAGTTTGTGCTTAATGAGAATAGAGCAGCATTAAAGGACAGTCTGGAACATGAACCAGTGCAAGTCAGAATGCTAACATAAGCAAGCAGCACTTGCTGGAGAAATGCCTTGACATTCCTGAACCATGTAGAGAATTAACCAGGGGAGTGCCATAAATTTCAAGAGCTGGGGAGGGCTTAATGTAAAGCCAGGGAGAACCCGTCTACGTAGCACTTTCACATCACATTGTTGTGGCTGTTGCTTAGCGACGATGGGCAGAGGGAGGAGGGCCTTTCGCTGTTCAGGCTACGGAGCGCATACAGCACAGCATCAGGCATGTGGTCTGCAAGCATCCGGGGGCTGATCAGAATGCTCCGGAAGGCCATTTCATTGGACCACTCCACACGGTACCTCACCTTGGCAAAACAGGACCTGTGAGAAACGAGCGAAGCCGTGAGGCGGAGGAATGAAGGAGACATATCTTACTGCAGGACTCTGCAGCCTTCCAAGGCTAAGAAACTAGTGCGCTCTCATTCCAGAATGCTTCCCTCACTTTCGAGCTCAATATATCCTTCACAGCCTATTGTCCCACAATCCTTTGCACATTTAAATTGAACGCTACACGGATGCTAGGAAAGACTAATATTATTATAACCTAACCTATATTTACAATTAGGGCTGCCAGAATTTAATCGCAATTAATTGCACACTGCATATTTTTACCATTTCAAATTTTAACCTAAATGTTTTCTTTCCAAGTGTTGGAAGTATTTTTATAACAAGATATGCCAGCTTTATGCACATTTTTGCATTTATTTTAATTTCCATTTCATTTGAAAAAAATGCAGAAAGCTGGTTTATCATGGAATCTTTGCTGTTTTTATATACAGTAAATATTTTGGTCAGCATAGCGGGGAAATGCTTCCTCTACAGACTGACTGAATGCAGTCTACTGTCTAGGAGGAAGCCCATTAAATGACCACGCATCTCAACTTGTCCCCCACAGAACACAACATGGAGCAGGAGACCAACCTGCGCGAGGGTCCGTCCTCCGTGAGGTGCAACACACGGCCAGGCAGGTAAAGGGACATCTGGGCGGCTGTGTGGGCGGGAGAGTCGTCTGAGGCCAGGCTCTGGTAGGACGTGGTGTGGCGGATCATCAGTGACTCCTCCCCCAGCAGTGGCTGGCTGAGCTGCTCCTCTCTGCGGTTGTCCAGCTCCGTGGGAAAGTCGTCTGGGTCTCCTCCGAACACCTCATACCAGCAGCCCTGCAGCAGGATGCGGTACTGGGGCACAGTGCTGGGCGGTGAGACCCTCTCAGTGTACAGCAGGGCAAACAATAGCAAGTGGCAGAGTATGCAGCATGTCCCTCTATGCTAACTAATGCTAACTAATAAAGGACTGTGTCTCACCTTTGGCTTGTTGCAGTTTGAGACCATTTTAAGTATCCTTCTCTTCAAATCCTCCATATTGGGAATACTTAATCTGTTATTAGGAAATTAACAAAGTGAGCATTAGAGAAGATATAAATATAATTAGTAGTGAGCTGTAATAGTTATAGCTTCTCTCATCACTGGAGTTCATTAATAGCCCATACAGCACATGCCCCCCAAAACATAACCACAAACTCATATTGAATCTAAATAGATAGTTTTCAAAAAAGAGCAGTGTATACTCTAACATGATATTTTACCTGGGAACCAGGTCTTTTCCTAGCACAACAGAGACCACAAAGCCTTTGGAGTAATCAGCCAAGGCTTTACTGTGGGAGGGAAAAACACACGATGACAATTGTGACAAAGAACTATTTTATGCAAGCAGAGCATACCTTCAGTGAGGACATCTGATCAACATGTTACAAATGTTTGTAATGCCTGGGTTTAGGCTGTGGCATTCTGTGGCACGGTCAGTCTACAGAACCTGCTCTGTTAAGCCTAGCATTCACCAGGAACAACAGGGGTCCTAAAAGAATCTTCATGGTGGATAAACTTGTTGCTGCGGACTACTGCAAATATCTTCTGTGGTTGATGGCACCAATTCAACATGTTGAATCTTTGTTGTCACCCATGATGCATCGATAGCAAATAAGAGCACAGTGACAGTCGAACAGGGGAGGGGATCTTAGCACATAAACAAGACATGCCATTCTGAAGAGCTCCCTTACATGTAAATGTAATGAGGCATTTTGTACCCAAGAAAGAAGAAGTTTGTGAATGGAAGATTATTTGGGGTGAAAAAAAAACAGTACATGTCTACAATGTTTTATAAAATGTTTATAAACAATCACTGCAGTCACCACTGGAATGCTATTGGCTTTGTTTGCACTGATTACATTCACAGCGCATGTGTTTTTATCCAAATAAGCTTTATGTAGAAGTGCTATATTAACATTAAGTAAATATTCAAATGAATCAGTTACAGCTGCAACTAAAAGGAAAAACAAATAATTAGCTTGTCTTGGTTCAGGATATTCAACAGTTTTATAAGTCAATTTATATAGTTTATTTTAACTGGTCAGTTTCTACCAATACACTCGCCCTCTTGATTAGTGAAGTTACAGCGCCCCCTCATGGCAATTCTCGGTCTGTCCTTTTGCCATGCAGTGTTGTCAGCTGTTAGGCCTGGTGGATGGGTTTTTTTTTTTTTACACAACTGGCTGTCATCTTACCTCACAAGTCCTCCTGGTGGCGAGAACGCGTAGCACTGCAGAGTGGGGTAGGAACTACGCAAGAGGATAGCCAACAGGGAAGCTGTCCCTCCACCCAAACTATGGCCAGTAATGACTAGTTTATATTCCTAAAAACACAGTCAGAAACAGATGCACAACTACAGCTTGTATTTCCAGTCTAATTTAAACTGGGTTCAACATGTTTCCACCTGCGGCAAAGATATCTCATCTTTATAGTTATGACGATAATTTACATGAAAACATGTACAAGACAACACCATAATACACAGGCAACCATGCCTGGGGACATATCTGACAATGCTGTGGAGAAATTACCGGTGCAATGGAGAAAGCCTGGTTCAAGATTCCATCGTTGACCAGTTTCTTGTAGATGTAATCCGCTGCCTGAGCAATGCCCTGAAGGAATCACAGATACAGGATCGTTAACTAGCAGGAAACTACAGCTGTTCCCACAGATCTGGTGTAGCTACACTGATTTGAATGAGACACAAACATCTCTTTACCTTGTGAGCGTAGCAGCTTCCAGACACTCCCTCAATAGGCATGTGTTCACACTCTGCAGACAGGTCAGTAAGAGCATCCTTAAAGAATACATAATAAGATTAGGCAACTGTCCTTGGCTTGTTGTATTGCAAAAAATATAAACACTTTCATATAGGGATGTGTCACCTTAACACACCCTGGTTTCACATCCTCTTGCCCCATGACCTCATTTATTACATCAGAAATATTTGCCCTTTTCTCTACTAATTTTGTCATTCAGATTCTGCTGTTCTACTGCTGGCCATCTTGTGTTCTCTGTTTTGCATTGTTTGCATTTACAGTATACTTTGAGTGGGTGCACACATTTTTAGGTTTACACGTTTATATTTATTTTGTTTTTAAATTAAATACAAAAATGTGCATAAAGATGGCATACCTTTTAATAAAAGTATAACAATTGGTGGAAAAGAAAAATGTAGGTTACATTTTCAACAAGTAAAAATATGTGATTTATTAAACACAATGAAGTACGTAAAGTATGCGATTAATCACAATTATATTCCAACAGCCCTAAAAAAAACGTAATTAATAGTGTCATCATGCGGAAACGTGTTATTTTCTCCATTCACAGCCTTTACATGGTTGTGGACATGACTTACCTTGAGTGACAGTGTTCCTCTGACAGCCACCAGTACAGCTTCCCTCTTGTGATCCAGCGCCACGTAGAAAGGAATCTCATAGATCTACAACGGGCAGTGTTAAGTCATCAGTGGTGTTACCAGCTGGGCTCAAATACAGTGTGAAGAGACATGAGTACCGTATGCGGCGTGAGGAAGAGAAGCAAAGGTCCTACCTTGTTGTGGAAGCTGACGTAGATGAAATCTCTGTGCTGCAGGCCTGTGGTGAGCAGGATAGAGTTGAAGTGACATCCAAGGTGGTCTCCTCCTACAATGTCATGGTCAGTAGTTTGGCTGCTACAACTGCACACACGCACAAACAAAATTGGAATTAGAATCTTTCATTATGTTATGAAGATTTTAATATTGGCACATGCTAAACTTGCAGAAACAATGACATTGCAAAATATTAGTTAGAACAATTTGAAGATATTTAAATACATTTCTGGGTCTAATACTCAGAAATGTATTGAAATATTTTTGTTTATTTGCACACACACATTAGTCAGCATTACTTTGCCAATCCAACTAAACTTTACCATGAGTGTACAGCCAGTAAAGTTGTGCAGTAAGCAGTCTTACCAATCTCTGATGAGTTTGCACGGCCCAGTACAGGGGTTGGAATAAAGGTACAGTGGCCAGCCATAGGATGATGCAGAAAACTGCATGTAGTGAGCAGCGGTCTCTAACTCTCCCTCCAAATCCTCACCCTACAAAGAGTAAAAAGATACATTTGCCAAGGTATAAAGCTGAATCAATTCATCTATGCATACCTATATTTTCAACATGGGGTAGATTTGGCCCCGGCCTATCTAGAGCCTTGTATGGATTTGAGTAATTGTAACCTTGTGGATATATTCCTCAAGGACAAGCTAGACCCGGAGTCTCACTGCAACTATTGGATCCTACAAGCTTTTACTAAGCCACCTGCCAAAGTGGCCTGACCACCTTTCCAGCCTCTCTCAGTGCTTACAATGGGAGAAGAGGGGCTGTGGGCCAGGACGTCCTCTGGGTCTCTGCACTGGTCCACCTTATCCTGCTGCTGGTGCAGGAGAGCCAAACCCGCCGCGATGTCACTGGGAACCAGGTCTGTGTCCTGTCACAAAGACAACATGTCGGTGGAACGCCACGAAACACGCAGCAAAGCTATCTCGATGTTGTGGCGTGTCCAATGAGCGTCCTAAGACCCAGCAGCCTTACGGAGAAGAAGCTGCTGAAGAGCTGGGCGATGCTGGCGAACGCAGCCCTGTGGCTGTCGTCCTGGGGCAGGCAGCAGCACAGCAGACGCAGGCGGAACTCCCACACCTTGACAGCCAAGGAGCGGGCCGTGGACAGGAACTGGCTGCCCTCACTGCTCTCCAGGTCACGCACCCCCAGCTGCTCCACCGGGGCTGCCTGCGGACTGGGGTCCCCCATTGGGTCAAACACAAAGACCACCCCCAACCCTGTGGCCACCAGAAGGATCCAACTGTCAAGAGTAGAAGATTCTAGATTGGTGGGTGGGAGGTTACGTTATCAATGTTTACATTACCTAGTGTGTGTGTGTGTGTGTGTGTGTGTGCATGCATGCATGACTTAGGAACTATTTAAAAACTTTGAGAACTGCTAGATTAAAAGGTGCAGTCAGAAATTGTAAGGAATACACTTTTTGTCCAATTTGGGGAATATCTCCTTACGGTCTGCTAGATGCCGCTAGCTGCCCGTTCAGCGAGCATGCTAAAAAAAAAAAAGAACGCAGTGTTTCGACACAGCCATGGCACAAAGACAAACAACACTATCCTAGCCTTGGCAATGTGTAACAATGTGGGGTGGAGCTTCTAAGGGAGTACCCTATGGTACTGAAAGGAGGGGTGTTTGTTTGGATAGAGTTCAAATATCAACAATCTTTCTCTAAGATAGCTGACTCCACGTTAAAAGTAACTATTCAATGCATGTCTTTATTATGCATGTCTAAACAATCTGAAATAATTGATAGAGATGTCACTGATGAGCCCACCTTGCAATCACTGTTAAAATAACAGCGCGCACAGCAGCGGGTTCACAGCCTTGGCTGTCGTAAGACACCCAGACGGCACCCAGGACGGCCCACACGAGCTCCGGGACATAAAGAAGGGCCCGCAAATATATAAGTGCCACGATGGAGCGCCGTGGGCCAGGGTTGGTAATGGTACCTGGCGAAGACAAAAAAATACAGCTGATCATCTATGTATACAGACATGTTATCATACGATATGTGTTGAAATGTTATGTTTTACCTTGAGCACTGACGTAGACAATAGCAGAAAGCAACATGATGATCAATGACAGCAAGACCAAAAGGACAACCAGGTAATTATGAAGAATTCCTCCACCATTACAGCCAAATTTGCCTTTGTGGATTGTGTATAGGATCAAGGTTCCAATCCACCTAAAATGTAGCAGTAGTAGTGGCTTTAGCAGAATGTCATGGTTACTAGGCTGGTAGGATTGTTTGAATTAAACCCATGAATACTTACCAAAGTATTCTTAAGAACAGCTCAAAGGCACCGGGCAACACAAGATCATCACTGGCGATCCCCCATCGCCGACCGAATACCACCATTCCAGGCATTTTGACAAGTAACGTTTGCGTTTCCGACGGTATCTAGCTTAACCAGCTACTTAAATGTGTGTATAAATATAGCCACAGAAGTCCAGTTGATAAACATGACGGGCACAAAATTATCTAAAAAAAAAAAACGCTAGCTAATGTTGTCATATCGTCCTACCGGTACCGTACATGGTCTGGTCAGCTACTACCTGTTAGAATAAGCCATATATTTCGCTGTACGATACAATTATCTGGATACAGGCCTACGTGTGGTTATCTCAGAAAACTACTACTAGCAACGTCAGTCTAAAATTATTGTACAACACGCCTTGCAAACTAAAGTGGTGGTTTAATTTCATAACCTGGCTAACGCTGGCTGTTGTGCTGGACGGTTGACATTTCACAATAAAATACCACCATTCACTTATTTTCCCGTTGTTACGAGTTGATCCCTCAAACAGGAAGTGCAGTAGAAAGGTTCCGCTTCAAATTAGTCATGTACGGTAGCACAATTGCTACACTGGTCACAAGACGCTTCTGCACTATGAAAGCCGAGTGACCCTATATCAGACTTGTTCTTCTCATACCGTATGTTATGTAGCAAAGAAACCATTATCGATGTAACATCTCAGATTTTATATATATATATATATAAAAAATTCGGCTTTGATGTTGCGCAATTAAATAGCGTGTCATGTTTTATACTGAAATCTGAGGGACGTGTACTGGGTGGTGGTGGGCGGGTCACTCGAAAGTGAGGGTTTGCATTCACTACTACCCCTGAGAATGTAATTTGATTTGCACCATCTTATTTTCTTTTCAGACACAGCAAAGAGTAAAACATGTTTACACAACAATGTGGACTGGGTTTTGTTTTTATTTTACTTTTTAGCTTTTCAACAAAACAACTCTTTTATTTAACTTAATGGTAGGCCTATAGCACATTTATAATGTTTTGCTTAGCAATATAAACAGCAAACCATAGCAATAGCAGGTTTAGCTAAACTTCTATGAAAACACAATACACACACACACACACACACACACACACAAACAACGAAAACAATACAAATCAAACTAAGTATGGACAAGTTTTTTGTGCCTTTTTAGCCCATGCAAGCTTGCAAACCCTTTTTCACAGGTGCAGCAAACATACGGTCTTTCTCCAGTATGGGTCCGCATGTGTAAGGTGAGGAAACTGGACTGCACAAAGGCCTTGTCACACAGATGGCACTTAAAGGGTCTTTCACCAGTATGGTACCGCATATGGACTTTCACTTCTGATGCAGATCTAAAACATTTCCCACATTCGTTACATTCAAAAGGTCTCTCTCCCGTGTGGATCAGCGAGTGTCTTACCAGCGAGTCCTTACCAGAGAAGCCCTTTCCACAGTGGCCACATGGGTAGCGCACACCATTGTGATGAAAGTTCACATGGTTCTGGAGGTTTCTTTTGGCAGTGAATGACTTGTCGCACTGGGAACAAGGGAATATGGTTATTGGGGATATATCGGGTATGGCCTTGTCAGGTCCATGGTCACGCTGAATGTGCCTCGTCAGCGTTATACTGTGCCTGAACTTCTTTCCACATTCCCAGCAAAGGTAGGGAAACACTTTAGTGTGTATTCTCTGATGCTCCAACAGGTCAGAGTAGGATCTGAACCGTTTAGGGCAGTGCGGGCATTGAAAAGGAAGGTGACCACTGTGTCTCCACCCGTGTCTGATGAAGCGCTTCAAACTGGTAAAAACTGTCTCGCAGTGACCACAAGCAAACGGCCCACTGGGATTATGTACATCAATATGGTGCTTATATAGCACTTTAAAAAGGGGGAAGTTCTCTTCGCACTGGTTACACTGGAACGGAGTGTGTGAAATCTTGTGTAACTCTAAGGCGTCTGTGTCACGTACCAACTTCATGCACACCTCACAGTAGAGTGGGTTGTGGGTCCGTTTGTGGGATTCCAATGCAGATTTAAACTTGAAAGCCTTGTCGCAGTTGTCGCATTGCTCCGCCCCTTCCACCATCTTCGGATCAACCTGCTGATCTTGATAACAAACGTTCCTCAAGTGGGACTTGAATGTCTGTCTGCATTTAAACTCCACACTGCAATGGAGACAAATGAAAGGACCTGCTAAGCATTTGTCACGTATAGACCTCTTCTGTCTCGTCGGCGGCGGGGCTGGCGGTGAGTAATCAGGGTCCTCCTGGGATATACTCTCTGAAGGCAAGTCAGGGTCCAACTCTGCCAGAGCTCCGCTGGGCGACACTTCTCCTTCATCTGCAGTCAGCCTGAAATCAGTGCTAGTCTCTTGTCTTTTGCTGAGGTGCCTCTGCTTTGACTGACTTTGAACACCTTTGTTTCGACATCGGTGTTGTTTCAAGTACCATGATGTGGCATACCGTCGTTCACACGCAGAACAGAAATGGGTCTTCTTTGTGCTTCGCTGTACTGATGGGATATGACTCACCATCTTAGCAGTGACATTATGCTGTCTCTGGACATGGTTGTTGTTGGTTGAATCTTGGGTAATGTCATGTTTTGGACTTTTACTTACACTTTCCAATTGTCTACTTGTTTTCCTCTGCAGCAGGTACGTCTTCATCTTGAGTCCCCGGTTCTGTCTCACCGGTCTAGATGACAACAGTCCAGGCATATCCAGTTTTTTTAGAACAGCAACACAGTCCAGTTTCACTAGGTCTCTGTTTGCACCATAACCATCTGTAGATGTCTTGGTCTTTTTGCGTATTCCATTCTCTTCCTCACTATTATCCTCACTGCATACCATCACTACATTTTCTATTGTCAAATGTTCTCTGTTTTCCATAGCCTCGGGCACGTCATGGGGTTTTGGCTTTTCAATCTCGTTTTCGTTTGATGTATCGGCAACACACGTCTCCTCGCTGGGCATGATGTCTTCCTCCAGCTCTGTGACAAGCACGGCACTGTCCTCCGGTTTCACATCACTGCTAATACTGAACCACTGAGGGCTTTCCACACCTTCCCCTGGATGTGTTGTTCCATCCACATAAATGTATTTTTCCTCAGAATCTTGCTCTATGTCTGTGCACACGGTATACACAAGGCGGCCCTCTGTATGTGCACCTGTTTCTTCATTGACTATCACAACTCTTTCCACAGGTGGAAGGCACAGGGAAGACAAAATTGCCGTGTCATAGTAGGTGTCATTGAAGGAGTCTAAAATATACAAAAAAAACACAATTAAAATATTTCCATTATTTAAATGCTAAATGCATCATTTATTTATGTGCTAGTGGCTCTATTGAAATATGACTCAAGAAAATTGCTCTTATCTTATTTAAATTTAAACAGCTCACCATCTTTCTCCAACTGGATGAGATCTTTCTGATACTCTAGTAATTCTCTGAGGTCATGAGGCTGAGAAATAGACTCAATGCATTCATTTAGCACACAAGAATTATTAAGCAGTGATGCTACCTAGAACAAAGATAGAAGTACATTGTATTGTCCCACTTCCCAAATTCACAGCTCAAATTAAAACACAGCACAGTGTTTTCAAGTGCTATATGCGGTAATATTACCTGCTGGATAGTTTGGACAGGAATAAGCTTTTCTAGTCTAGACAGAAACTGCCACATCACTGTTTGGATTGCTTTGTCATACAGAGAGCCAAATTCCTCTGGAAAAACATCCTTCAACCAGAATGACATTTTAATAACAACAAAGTAAAATAAATACCCAACATGGCATCCTCAGTGAACAATTAATACTGTGCAAGTAAATATGATTAACTGACCTGGAAGAAATTGTCTCTCTCTTTGGGATCTCTCAGCAAACTATGTACAAGACCCAGAAAATGTGAACTGGATATTTCCATATTTGCGTAATCAGACTGAAAAGATATGAACAGAATACAAATTGTTACAGCACTTGCTCAGACTAATTCTAATATTAACCAAGTATTGATTTGTAGGTGTTTGTATCATTTCCACATGTACTCTGGTAAGTTTCAGACCCACCTCTACATCCCACAGTGATTGGAGCATCTGTATCCTGTCCAGATGCGGCTCAATTATGTCAAGGGCAGCAGTCTCCTCAGAGCGACATAGTTCCAGGATCAGCTGGAGGAACATGGTAAGAACTGGTCAGTTCTGTCTTGTTCTTATTTACTTGCTACTGGTATTGGACTAATTTCTCAATTATAATCCGTATCTGAGCGTCTGAGATAATAATAAAAGTATCTGCGTTAAAAAATACAAAATTTATTTTCTATCTAGTGGTGTGAAACTTAAACAGAAAACATTTTAATTATATAAATGTGTTAAACTCGCCTCCGTTCCCTTACCCGGGCTCTGAGACCAAACGTGAGTTCAGCTTTCTGTCTAGCAGGAAGAAGTTCAGGAACAATGTCTGTGACCAGGGATACAAACTCATCAAGCAAGCCATAGTCAGACACGACCTTCTGTTCGACGGTCTGCCATATCGCCGCAGAGACCAGACGGAGCGGAGAAAGCAGGAGACGCAGACAAGAGAGAGGAATACGTGGACCTGTATGTCGAAGTTTTAAAATATTCAACTGATTAGTCCAAATGAATTTAACATGTCTTCATAATAGACTAAGGCATACTATTTGTTACACCCAATAGTGTTAAACAGCTATGCAACGGAAGAATTTAGCACCGATTACCGTAGATGGGATAAAGTGAGTTGTTTTTTTTTTCCCTCGCTTACCACACACATCTGAAATATTGCTTTCCATCCTGTGTATGATCTGCGGTTAAGCTACATCGCGGCTTGTAAACTAGAAATATTGCAACAAGTGTTAAGATGATTTAGTTTAAAAGAAAATTTTGAGTATCCTATTTGTTGGCCAGTTTACTGTTCCGTCAGTTATTATAGTCCTACGGTACTAAACTCATTAGCTTGTTTTGCAGTTCCGCTAAAACGTCTCAAAGGGGTTTCCATTTATTCTGATTCATAATAACTGCGTTTCGTTGGGAAATTGGCACTGCCACTTGTATCTACATACATGTAGAAAGGTAATTACTGTAACATGTTAATACCACGAATGCGACTCGACTGAGTTTTAAAAATCCCGGAAGCAAAAGCCCCGACTTCAGAGAACTGTCAAATTCCAAGTTTGTCTGGAACGCAGCACTCCACCGGTACTTGAACTGCAGCGTTTTGGTTTTATCTGTCACATCTGATTTGTCTATCTACTACGGTAGTCGAAAGCTTCCCTCTTGTTAAATATGTTAAATACTTACATTCGGCCGAAATTAAAAATGGTGGACGCAAAATTCATTATCACTCGCATACATAAATAATATTAGTCTAAATCAAGTTATGTCTGCATATAATTATACATTAACATAATTTAAATTAAACACTGCGGTGGGTATAACGTACCGTCCATAACTGACTAGATCCTCTTCTCCGCCATGTTGAAAGGTTGAAGGTCACCCCCCAACTCAGGAATTGGTATCACTGTCAAATATAGCATAACGATATTTCCAATCGAATTTGTTAGGGAACTTCGAAGAGCATCTTCCAAGTCGGCAACTCGAAGTTACCATAATAACGATAGCAAGTGAAGGCAACATATTTATTTGTCCAATTTATTGTAATATGTAATGATAGCCTACAAAAACGGTAAACGGAAAATTAAAATATATTGAATAACTAAGATTTAAACCACGTTTGTTCATACTAAAAAAAAAAAAAAAAAAAACATATTAGGCTATACTTCTGTTCTGTATCAAATTGTAAAATAATCTTTATATCAATTTAATTAGTACAGTATATTTATTAACCAGAAGAGGCCAGGCACTCCAGCACACAGGACAGTTATATAATGCTATTGAATGCATGTCAAGCATACTATTAGTAGGCTATTGTAGTGGGACAGAAGCATATTGAAATGTTCACAGCATGCTGCAGTATGCTGAATGTAGTGTCAATGGTTTTTGCATTTTACATATTAATGAATAGATTATGTAGTGTGGTTAACATTTAATTTAATTAGTGCATAAGAAGGAATTCTAAACTGTGCATTTGGAAAGGCCATAGATTAGGGCTATTCAACTCCGGTCTTGGAGGGCTGCACCATGCATGCTTCAAATGAACGGTTGGTTATCAGGCTTCTAACAGTGCAAAACAAATTACATAATGGTACCAAATCTTACATACACACATTCAAAACAATATAAATATAACCATGAATACAGTATATACATGTGCTGCCTTGCTGTTCCCATGCAAGAACTGAGTTTATACTGTAAACTGAAGCATAATTTTCTTGCTATGGGTATTTAGTTTTGTTGCCAGTGTAAACCAGACTTTAAAAATATTTTATAGACATCACATTTATGTGGCGTACGAGAAAAAGTAAAGACTAGACAAATCTAAAGATTTGACATAATCAGTTTTCTTGTCAGTGTTTTTTCTCAAATGTGCATAATTTTATGTCTGTTCATTGCACATGTAGAGTAAAACTTCTCACAGTATTGGCACGTGACAATGTACAACTCAGTGCTAATTTGGTGCTTATTCTGGGCTTATGGATGGTTTAGAAACCGTTGCAAATTGATTTGTCTCCTGTAATGTTTGATCAACTACTTCAATCTGGCAATAGCTGTTGGGAAGTGGCCACACACTACTGTGAATGTCAATAAAGTGCTTATATAGCCCTTTAAAAAGGGGGAATTTTTCTTCACACTGGTTACACTGGAACGGCGTGTGTGAAACCTTGTGCATCTCTAAAGCAATGGAGTCACGCACCAATTGCATGCACACCTCACAGTACAGCGGGTCGTGTGTGAGTTTGTGAGATTCCAACGCCGTTTTACAATTGAAAGAGTTGTCACATTCGTCACATTTTAAACACGGCTCGACATATTGGTCCTGCTCAGGAACAACCTCCTTTTCATGGTAGCAAATATTTCTCAAGTGGGACCTGAACGTCTGTGGGCACTGAAACGTTACACTGCAATGGAGACAAACGAAAGCACCCGTTGTCAAGGTTGCGTTAGGACCCTGTGTCCAGGTTGTGTCACATATAGACCTCTTCTGTCTTGACTTTTTGCAGGGAACATTTTGGGCTGGCGGTGAGTAATCAGGGTCCTCCTGGGATATACTCTCTGATGGCAAGTCATGGTCAGACTCTACTGGAGCTCCGCTGGGCGACACTTCTCCTTCATCTGCAGACAGCCTGAAATCAGTGCTAGTCTCTTGTCTTTTGCTGAGGTGCCTCTGCTTTGACTGACTTTGAACACCTTTGTTTC
>JAODUH010005069.1:0-10338 GCA_027564835.1 Typhlichthys subterraneus | reverse complement strand
AGCCCCTGGTGTCTTTCCTGGAGGACCTCAAGCACTTCTACGCCAGCGAGGGCTTCAGCGTCGACTTCTCCAAGCCCGCTGAGGCGGTGGAGAAGATCAACAAGTACATCGCCGACAAGACCCACGGCTTGATCAAGGACCAGCTGAAAGACCTGGACCCCCTCACCGTCATGGTGCTCATCAACTACGTATACTTCAGAGGTACGACCGGTCAAGCCTTTATGAAATACGTGAACACACACCCGAACACATGGTACCTAACCCTAGGTACCATGAAGACCAGCTGGTACTGTCACTGTACAGTGCATTTCCTCTGGTGCATTTCCCTTAGACTTAAGTTAAGCCATTACCATTACTGTTACTCCACATGCTGATGTTGTGTTCGACTTGTTGCTGTGCTAAACACATTTTAGATTTTGTTCAACCACTATTGGGCTCCATGTTATCTTTTCACACTTTAACCTTTAACACTCCTGTCCACGACACTACTCGTGTTCACAAGATCACTGACATAGACATGAGTTTAAATTCAATGGACACACAAAATCATCAACAACAACAAAAATCCTGACTGATTTTCTAAACTTAAATTAAACATTTCCTCCCAAAATTATTTTATGGAAAAGAAGAACAGTTGAGGGGTTTACTAAAGTTCAGTACTAGAGTTCAACATTCAACATTCCACTAAGACATTGCTACTAGTGATTATAATACTATTAATAATCATGATACTATCATGAATAGCATTATTAATAGTATAATGAATTATGACTGCCAGAACAATGTAATTGAGAATGTATAATGCATAGTCAGTCAAAACTGTACATCAACCAGCCAATGAATGCCCCCTCCCTCCCCCCGTACAGGGAAGTGGGAGAAGCCCTTCGATGCGACCCTAACCGAGAAGGCTGACTTCCACGTGGACACTGCGACCACGGTGCAGGTGGACATGATGAAGAGGACCGGCCGCTACGACTACTACCAGGACCACGCCAACAGCACCCAGGTCATCCTGCTGCCCTACAAGGGCAACAGCTCCATGATGGTCGTGCTGCCCTACGAGGGCAAGATGAGCGAGGTGGAGGGCTACATCACCAAGGACCACATCAAACACTGGCACGACAAGCTCTTCAGGAGGTAGGATTGATGATGGACTCTAGCCAGAAAGTAAGACAGCTTAAACCATTGGTTTAAGACCAACAGTGTTTGTTTAGGTAGCTTGCTTGGTTTAGCTCTGGAATCGCTAGGCGTGTTTGCCGTGATCGACAAAGTATAAATGTTCAAAAGAACCACAAATCACAAAGTGAGGTGTCAGTTGTCCTGCACTTAGGTGGAAGGCAACTGACATACTGTAGGCGGAGTCAGGAAGGTGTCTGTCAAGCCAGATACACGCACAGTTTAACCAGAAAAATAGCTTCAGTATCTTAAACCTTTGTTTAAGACATATTTGATTAGGAAGCTTATGTTAGGTACTGCGTGCTAATTCAATACTGATTGTAGATCTTTGTGGTGATGTTTATGGCATTGCATTTCTCATGGACATTTTGATGTCTGCCTTAGAGAATATCATCTATGTGAATGAGTGATCTCATACACACGATGAGATTTAATTTAATGTGAAACAGTATATTACAGTGAAAGCGTGGTTTGTGTTTAACATGCTTCAGTTCAGTGGATCTGTTCCTGCCAAAGTTCTCCATCTCTGCTGAAGCCTCTCTGGATGAGACACTCAAAGCATTGGGCATCACCAGCGCTTTTGAGGACACCGCCGACTTCTCGGGCATCTCCACAGAAACGAGGCTCAAGGTTTCTAAGGTAAGACGAAAACCCACTGTGTTCACACGTACCATGATTCTAAACAAAGAGACCCACGTTGAATATATACTGTAATGGAGAGATCCATAGCTTTGTAGCAGACAACTAGGTCTATAGACTTGATTCTACATCGAATACATAGTTGCCCCTTATTAATAGAGTTCCAATGTTTCTAAACCAGAGCTAATGGGTGATAATGATATGACCAGTGTTGGTCTGTAATATTACTGTAATATTATAACTTTTTTCAGTAGTAGTGTAACTAAATACTATTTCCAAAATAGTAATAATATTACAATGACTAATCTAAGTAACTATGTAATGCAACATTACTTAGTTACTTAGATTAGTCATTGTAATATTGGATGTTTTCTAGTCTTAGCAAAGTTAGGGTAGGCTAATTGAACTAACCTGTCAATCATCTGGTTTGAGAGGCTGCAATGTTTTCACAGTGGCTGATTGCTGACTCCTAAGGTTCATTATTGTTCCAATGAAGAGGGTTCAATTCTAATATGAGCTGGCTACACAGGTTGTCATTTTTTTGAATGGGCGTGACAGGGTAGTGATTGTGAAAGTAATATAGTAATGTAACTAGTAACGTAACTAATTACTTTTAATACCCAGTAATAAGTAAAAGAATGTTATTACTTTTTGAAGGAGTAATAAGTAACTAGTAACTTACAGTATTACAATTCTTGAGTAACTTGCACAACACTAGATATGACACAACTCAAGAGTTTTACACATAGGATGTATAACAAAACAAACCCAACCTTATTCCTGGTTCTTCTACAGGTGTCCCACAAGGCCGTGCTGAGCGTGGACGAGACGGGAACGGAGGCGGCGGCCTCCACCACCATCGAGATCATGCCCATGAGCCTTCCTGACACCATGAAGTTGGACAGGCCTTTCCTGGTCTTCATCATGGAGCACTCCACGGAGAGCATCCTCTTCATGGGCAAGATCACTGACCCCACTGCTCAGTAAAGAGACGAGGGGGAGAGGGGTGGGGGGGAGAAGGGCATTCATCACGATCGACGTTAGCAATCGTAGAAGCGTGAAACATGCTTATTGTGTCCGACTGTGCTGGTGAATTAGTGCAGACTTCTTCTGTGAAGCAACTTCAACACAGCTGCTAGCATCGATTAGCTTTCTTCAAGTGAGAAGCTGTTACACAAATTAAACATGCAAAGAGAGATGAGTTAGTATTGCTATGTGCGCTTGTTTTCATTTAGGAAAGTAGGTTTTATATTCAGGTCAGGTTTATATTGGGTGATAACTGCATACCAGAACCCAGCGATATGAATCCTAATCGTCACTGTCCATCTTTCCATTCCCGCTTCTTCTCATTAATGAATATCTGATGCATTACGAATGTTTTGATGTCGTCTCTTTATTTTATCACAGTAGAGAGAGGACCTTGTGTACATCCAGTTAATATTCTTCAATCCAGTTTCTGTGAAAAATATGGTTGGTTAATAAAAGTTTAAAACTCTGGATTTGTTTGTTGAGAAATGAGACACGTGACACACCTACAATTCTGCAGAATAAAGACGCACACTTGTAAGAATACATATGAATATAATTCATACGTATTCAAATTCAATATACACACTGATGCAATAACAAATACATTGTTTTATATATTTTGCCATATATGTGCTAAAATACCATTATTCAGTGGCTTCTTAGATATGTTGATAAGTATAGACTTGAAAGCAACAGATTCTTGTTTCCCTGCTTGATTATTCAGTACTTTAACCCTTTCATTTCATACATTTTCCACTGCATTGGTTCAGCAGAAACCTATGTGAGATGACAAGCTGTGGCAGTTCCCTAGCTGGAGACAGGCTAACAGCTAATATGAAGGCCCCATCAAGAAATGTTACCCAAAGGCCGTTAGCCTCAGACGACACTTTGACCCTTGACCTGTCAATAGCAATATTGCTGTTGGAGCATTTACGCAATCGGTACACATACCCTTCTGTCCCCCATGAGTGGCCCCATTGCCCCCATATGATTGAATCATAGGCTATGTGTTGAAATGGCATCAAATAGCATTAGTTCTAGTTTTAAAATAATGTTTTAATAAAACATTTTATGAAAGAGTAAACCTATTAAATGTTTGATCCTTTAATGTTTTACAGTGGCCATAAATGTTAAACTGCATCCTAATAGCTTTTCCACCAAATTTAGGTATATGAAAGTGAAAATGAGAAATATGTAAACTATAGAACAGTGAATATATTTTGCCATTAGTGTGCCTGTGTACACTACAGAACGTAGACACACATACCTTTTCAGTGTCAGTGAACAGTGCCGGCCCTGATCTTCCTAGGGCCCTAAGCAAATTTCTGCTCTGTGGCCCTTCTACCTAACCTGTGAACCATGTAAACAACTTTTTTATTGCCACACAGCCATGGCTGAAACCCCATATGTTCCACTACAATCTTGTCTGCTTTATGACAATCTTGTTGGTCTTAGAATAAATACTGTATACTTAACAGAACAGAAACAAACAATACTTACTGAATTTAATATATTTGTATACATTCTTAATATAAGTGAATATTAACATAAACATATGCAGGTGTTGTAGCCAATTCAGTGGCCTGCCCACTAACAATGTCTATTTTATATAATAGCAGATCGTGAGAAATATGTATAATGTAGAACACATATTTTGCCACTGTACACCACAGAAGATAGACACAGTTTGCATGGGTCTTTGACTGTACACCTATACCTTTTCATTTTCAGTGAACATCAGAAAAACTGATGTAATTAAAACTAAGCCTAAATGTAGGTAATGAAAGTAAGTTTGATGCAGAAAAATGTTATCTAGCTCTGACACGAAACTTAACCAGTAGATCCACTTAGTTACAGTACAGCCAAACAGAATATTGCCTTCTGGAAAGTACCACACACTGAAGAGCATTTCAAGAGCCATCTTACAAAGAAGAAGTGTTCATTAGCGGTAGGCTCATTCCCCCCCTCTTCCCTCTCCCCCCCATGCATTTGATAAACCTCTCATCTCATTTCTTTGGATATTTTTTCTGCCTTAAAAGATGCGGCATTCGCAGCAAAGTCCTGATGTGAGGCAGTGTGAATAGTCCATCTATAATGCATATGGCGTCAGGTCAGAGATGCATCTTCCACTAACATTATTTCTGCATCTCTTGTGCGATTGCATGTGGCCATTTCATCAAATCAATTTCATAAACATTTTAATGGGTACTGGTTTGTCCAGGGTTGCCTACTTTAAAATTTAGCGGGTACATGGATAAAAGAGTTTTGCCAATTTTGTCCAATCACTATGAAATCCCTCAGTTTTCACTGAAATACATTCAGCAAAAGCTGCACAACCATTCTGTCTGAACATATACCCAAGTCAGACACACACACACACACACACACACACACACACACACACACACACACACACACACATTTCTTGCAAATCATGCCCATAGCAACTAATATCCATTATCATTTTACTATTTGAGAGAACACATAGTGTAGTGTTGTTATTAATGGCCACACCGGCCAATTTCCGCACCTTATGTTTATAGTTACATAGACCGTGTTAAGACACAGGGGATTTTACAATCCCATTTGATTAAATTACAATCATCAAAACATTCCTCCGCCCATGTAACAGTCAATGCATTGGCAATGGCCAGGCGTATAGAGACGAGATAGAATCCAGATTGCTAACACAATGTGGTGCATAAGTCCGTGAACTGATTAACAGAAGTGGTGACAGTTACAGAAGACACAGCAGTGTCTCTGGACTCACTGGAAGGCGATTACTGCTCTGTACTGCTCTCTACTGTGACTTACGTGACAGTAGAGACTGTGACTCTACTGTGTCTTACGTGTGCTTAAGTGTCACGGAGAGCAGTGACATTTAAGCACACATAAGACATGCATCCCACATCTACTGTGGACTGTTTCTTTGACAATATCCACAGAGGATAGATAGTTTCATTTCACCCATATACAGCATAGCGTACCAAGATGCACCAGGAGGTGGCACTGTTGTGCTTCAGAAGAATAGAAATGTCCTCCCTGCTCATATGAGATTGTAATTCAGTCACAAATTAAGGCACATCTGCCCCTATCTGCCCTTCATTGGTCTGCTTTACATATGCAAGTCAAATGAGCTGACAGCGTAGAAGGTCATAGATTAGCGTTTCCTCTCTCATCATCTATTATTATCTTAGTGGGCAATAGCGAAACACATTCCAGGAAATATTTCCAAAAACGTAGTTTAAGATATTTTTACATAATTATATTTGTATGTCAAATGCCTAAATGTAATTATTATTACATTTAGACATTTGACACCACAAACAAGAGAAAATAGACACATTGAACATGAACACACAAGGGTATATTGGCATACAAGTTAATGTAGAAGAATATGTAGATTTTAGAATGCAGTTCCTTTTATAAGACAAACTAAGACTGTCACAGTGTCTTCCTGTTTCTTTTTTTAAATACAAAACATAACATCAACAACATAAACCCCTGTGCATCACAGTCTAATTTAGCTCAATTGTTGCCGGCGTATAAGGGCGACTGATTCCTGTTTTGTTCTAGCAACAGGGACTAAACCTCGAAGATCCTGCTTAAGACCATTAACTGATACTCTTAACTGAGGTAAAGCATATTAGTGTTGCAATCAGCCACAATCCTTCAGCTCCTTAGCTGTCATTCAAAACAAAACCCCTGTACTATCTAATTCCATGAGGCAGGCCCTAGGTCGATGAAGCATAGACCAGTGGCTCTCAAAGTTAGGAGTTAGGATGCCCCTCTTTTTGCAAGAGGGGTTGGAAGAAATTGGGTGTCATACAGGTCAAGGTATTTTTTGAGAACCACTGGCTAACATTAGAAGTGGCATTGAGAGAATCCCTTGGGCAATTGCTAACAGCAAATGCAGTCATAAATTACGCTACAGCATTTTAATATGCATCAAAGCCAGAGCCAGAAAAGGCAAGAGCTGAAGGCTTGGATGACATAAAGAGGCTGCTTTTGTATCAAACAAAAACAATAAGCAAACACAAAGGTTGACGACATTCATTATTCATGTCTACACCGTTGATGTGCAGAAAATCAAGGTGCGCAATTCATTGCGACGCACACACCCGAGCTAAACCGCCTTTCATGTTGTGGCACTACTGGCAGAAAGGGGCTAAGCCAACGATAAACAAAAATAAAGTAAACTAAGAAACTAATGCATTAAACATTCATGTGCGGTGTCAGGCCAGTGTGCATAGTGCTCTCTACGCCCATGACCTATTGGTGTGAGCACACGCACGCACGCACGCACGCACACACACACACACACACCGTGTGAACCTGCTCGTGCTATCTTCAGTGGTGATGGATGCATTTCAGATTTAGATGTCGAAATCCCTGTTAGGGGTTTTTCCTGTGCTGGGCGTTAGCTATAGTCACTATGTGTTGGCCTCTGCCCTGTGTCTGGCAGACAGGATTAGATGTGTTTGGACACACACCTCGATGTGTTAGTGGATTGTGACCGTCTCTATAATATCAGAATGCATCAACACAGGTCACCTGCTACCACTGATGGTCCTCTGGAAGGGAAAACAAGGTCTAGTCTGTAGTATTATCTGAGGCTCACAACACTTGATATGTGAGCGCTAATGCGAGAGGAAATCAGTGTCCGTAGCATTGCACACTAACTGGATATATTAGCTCTCTCTCGCTCTCTCTCTCTCTCTCTCTCTCTCTCTCACACACACACAAAATAATGTAGACATACCACAATATATACCTGTCATTATGCTATATCAAGTGCCCTTACGCATAATAGTACTAATGTGTTGCTATTATGGTAGTTGCTTTTAAGCTTACAGGGCCCCAGAGGCACACAACTAGGGTGTTTAAAGGCATTATTATAAGGCTTTTAAAATGTGAGCAAGATAAGTGGTGGCATACAGACAGAGCATATAGGTACTGTATAGCAATATGATTCTGTCATTTTTTCAATATGTCAGAATGTGACATAATCATATTGTTATGATTTATTGCAACTTACCTGAAGGTGAACCGCCGTTATGAAGGTATAAAGGAGTCATTCTTTCTTTTCCTTTCCTTCGTTTATTCTTTAAGCTAACTGCAGTTGCACCTTTCAACCCCATAACACTTTGATAGGCTGCGAACTCGAAGTGGCACAGAGAGGGAGAGAGATAGAGAGAGAGAGAGAGGGAGAGAGAGAGAGAGAGAGAGAGAGCAAGCTCAGGTGTGCCTTGAGATTCAGTTCAAATCTAAAAGAGATCAGTGTCAAACAAGATAGTGTCCGTGTCGACAGGAATACTGTTTTCACCCCCCCCAACCCCCCCACCACCACCATTGTTTGGCCTGCCAGGTCACCCCACCGTCTTCCATCATAACCTAAAAACAGTTGGCTTCAGGCAATGTTTCCTCTCTCCCGCTTTTCTGTGTAGTGGAACCCAAGCGCTCACTGTCTCCTGTGTGACATCGCTGAAAAATTCATCAGGGTTGATTCAAGGTTTTTCCGTTTTGAAGTTATGAGTTTTTAGAAGAGCTGCCTCGTCGACCGCGGGGTGCCCAAACCTCGGGCGCCATTAAGGGAGACAGTGACATGATGGACAGACATTACTTGCCCGTTTCCGCGGCTCAGGGTGGACCATAATAAAGATGAATGTTTCATTTGGAGCGCGCCGGGAGTTTACGATTGGCGAAGACCTGGCAACCTCGGGAGAAAGGAAAGGTAAGAGAGGCAAGAGAAGTAGATCAATGGCTCATCTATTATTTCTAATGCTAAATGAGAACATTCAGCAGCGGGTGAACACTGAGCTGCCAAACAGGAACGAGGGCATGTCTGTCGTTGGTTAGCTGTCATAATCAGTTAAACAGGTTACTTGTCTTCCACTATTGACCACATTTTAATGGCTACACTTGTGCAAGCTCACGTTTATGTTGTACTCGGCTATATTGATGTTTATTTTCCACCCTGACTGCTTACGATGGGAGAAAATCGGCCTGTTAAAGGTGTACTAAGTAATTCTATTGAAAGCTTGTTGATTTTTTAAACTCAATCAAAACCAAAACATCTTTTCCTTGAGTGCCATATGGTGATCGTTCAGGAGCTCCGGCCCACACATTGGAAATGCATTACAACGGCTATAGGACATTTTTGTTGTGTGTTCTCTGCACCACTTTGTTTGTGTTCCTCTGGGGCTCCGTAGAAGTATCGGAGAACAGTAAACCAATGTATTTTGGTTACAATCGCTTACTATATCTTTAAAGGCACACATCTTGATCGTTCTTATAGTGCCCCCCAAAAACACCAACTGTCCTCTACAGCTCACTGTTTATGTTTTTGTTTCATATCCTGAGGAAGACAGGAGATATTGGTTTTTAACCCTGCGTTTACAGGGACGACAAACGTGGGCAACAAAGCGACTGCAGCCATTCACTTTCAACGAGAGTTGGTGATTCAGAGCGACATGCGCCAATGCCACTGCTGCAAGCCAGCTAGGCAGGGCGAAAATAGACTAGACGTCTATTTTATGCAAATCCAGAGGTAGCGTGACAAAAGCTTTTGAAACCAAAGGAAAATCTCCTGTCCTTTTTCCTAGTGAGTAGTCTATGATCGTTTTTAGATAGAATACATCGTCTTTTTATAGTTACAATGTTTGCGCCGCATATATGCATTTTTTTGCTGCAATATATTGGATGTGTTGATTGCAAAAATGCATGTACAATGTATATACTTTGACCTCACACAATTTTTTTTATAAAAATGGGATTTTGGGAAAATGGGACATGCAGTTCGGTTGTGGTGTCACTGGCTATGATCATTGCTTTAGTTCTGTATCCTGGTAACCACAAGCCCAAGCACGGCCATTTAGCGACAAGCAAAAAGCATTTGTCGTCTGTGTGAACACAGGGCAAGAATACAACTTGTGCATCTGAGCTGCAGAGTGTGTTGCTTTCTTTACTCTCACCCAGCACCCCTTTACATCAGGGTGCGTTTCCAGTATAGTGTCTTATGTGATGTTTTGGAACACTACTGTGGACTTGCAGGGCTACAGAAGGGTGAGCTCTTGAGCATAGAGGCGAAAATTTAATAGAGTGCAAGTTACTTTGTGTGCACGAGATTTAAGTGTACTTTTTGAAATGAAACTTTAAAACAATTGCTGCTTGATATTACTGTGAATATATATTATATTTGCATAGCGTTATTTAACCAAAAATGACAAAATTCCGAAATAAATAAAAATCAATAAAAATATTCAGCAATATTTTTCACAGGTCATCCATCATTTGATCAAACAAATGTAAAATTAATAATTTCAAAACATGTACAGCCAGATGTTAGTCCATAGAGGACTAAATTCAAATGAAAATGCAATCCCAAATAGCATTTTAATTGTCAAACAATTCCACACTTTAGAGTGGACTTAATTCAAATGAAAATGCAATCCCAAAATTGCATTTTCATTTTCAAAATATACCCCGCATTTT
>JAODUH010005068.1:0-10340 GCA_027564835.1 Typhlichthys subterraneus | reverse complement strand
TTAGTGTAGACATGTATAGTTACACACTATTAGACCAGAGACTAGATCATGTTTAGTGTAGACATGTATAGTTACACACTATTAGACCAGAGACTAGATCATGTTTAGTGTAGACATGTATAGTTACACACTATTAGACCAGAGACTAGATCATGTATGTCTATGTGAAGATGATACACAGACACAGACACTTTTATCTTTAACTCCACACGCGCATGCCCCTCAAATACCCCTCTATTCCTACTAGGTTAACATCTTTACTACGTCATTTCTTTTCTTTTCTATTCTTTTCTTTTCAATACTGTAAAATGGGTGATTATATTTGATAAATTCAGGAGCAACAGACCTGTTTAATGTATCTGTTTTCAAGATGATAACCAGCTCCTTATGAATGTTCCTTGCAGCGTCTGAGATCATGCTATTGGACCACAGTGGACTTCGTGTCACTGTTATCTTGCAGGATCTCTTCGTGACAAATTGCCCCTGCCGGCAATATTGGTCTTACCCTCCTTGGTGTCTGTTGCTGTTAAAACGCAGCATAACCTCCTCTACTTCAGCTGCATGTCAACAGAACGTAACTGGGCAGTGAAGGGTCTTATGAAGAGAGAGAGCGAGAAAGAGAGAGAGAGAGTGGGAGAGAGAGAGGAGACAGAGGGAGAGAGAAAGTATGAGAGAAAGAGAGAGAGGGGGGGGGGGTAAAAGAAAGTCAAAGTGGAGTGGAGTGATACCATCTTGCAGTGATTACTTGTCTGATGAGCAGTTGTGATGCAATTCATGATGGAACCTTTCCACTGTGTGTGCACACACGTGCGTGCACATTTGTTTGTACTAAACATGTTGATGGTTGGTGAAATTTCTTTTCCAGAAAGATAATCATTATTATATATTCATATATGCAAACACATATGCAGGACCTATGCTTAAGTTGAAGATGAAGGTGGAAAAAAGCACATAAAGCAATATCAATAAATAAATAAATATAGTCATTGACAAATACTGGAAATTATAACAAACTCAATTCACTTGTCACTTTTTACTCCAGAGGCGAGCGGCTTCAATGGCCTACTAACGCTTTAACATCTGGATAATCACTCTGATTAGCTGTGATTGCTGTGGCTCACATGTAATGCATATCTAAGCAGTGCTCAGATCGATTAGCCCGCAGCATTAAACTGACATTTGACCTTTATAATGCAAGCTGTTATTCAGCCCTCAGGGGTAAGGCCTTAGAGGCCCACCTGTGTGAACAATTAAATGCGGGAGGTTTGTGCCGTAACACAAAGCTACAGCAACGTAAAATAAAGAAAAGAAAAAGAATGTAGTTGGCTGTTAAAGTAAAACATTCTGGTTTATTTATTCCATGATGAATACATATTTATTTCATTTTCATATCATGTAAACTCCTTGAATGCATTATTGCACCGTTTTTGGTTTAAACGCAAAGCCACATGTGCTGCCTGAGTTTTAAACAAAGCAACATGTTTGTAACACTGGTTTCAGGCTCAAGGGCCATTCCAATCGCAAAATGAGGAGTCCACCTTAGTAACTTGTTACGCTAAACAACAACAGCATAAATAGAACATGAAGCATCACGGTTTAACCAATATTTTGTTGAAAAGCAGATTCTAATTGACTACAATGTCAGTGTACAATGAACATGTGACAAAATTTGCTAATGTCAATTCCTTCAGGGATGTGAGAATCTGCCTTATCACTCTTCAATCAGTCTCTGGGGTTAGGAGGGATAACACACAATTTTACGTAGACTGCTTTTCCTATGGTGGAGTATCAAAGCTGAGGAAATGGGCACTGCCAAGTCTAAAAGGGCAGGGCTACCGAGCAAGGAGATGAGGGTTGTTAACTGTACGTTTCATGCCATGGTAATTATTGCCTTCTCTGTGCTGGGTGTGTTTCCTGTCCAAAGTCGGAGGTCAGTTGAGTCAGTGGACTGATAAACACTGATGAGAACTGTGCTGAGCTTTGCCGCCTCTGTTTTTTGCAAACAATTTCCATGTTTTTGTGGTTCGGGTCCATATGAGGGACACGTCCACAGTTCAGTGATGAGGGTGTGGTGGGATCGGGGGGTGCAGATTAAATTTCACAACATTTTGAGAAGAAGTGAAACACATGTTATGTGGTTTGAGTTTGCACAAAATCTGCAAAGACAAAAGAAAAACGTACACGGCACAATTGTTTCTGTTGCTAGACAAGCTATTTGCTTCCTACATCGCACAGCGCAAAGTGAACTCGCTTCCCATAAATTGTGAACACTCAACTAATGCTTTGTGTTAAATGCATATGGTGGGTTTGTCATTATGGGATGTGAACACAATTACCAGTTGAAACTGTATGACCACAGTAGGCCTGAAGAATAAAGACAGAGATGAACAACCTGGCAGTCATCAAGATGAGTCAGCTGTACATATGTCCTAAATCAAAACAAGACTTACCGGAATACATGTGCAACCTCCATTTCCTGCTTCAATTTTTCTTCCAGTACTATTACATTTCATGGCGTCGTTGCTCTCTCAGTGGCTTTGCATGCAATGATCAGATAGTGTGTTTCTCTGACGCCATGGTGGAGGATTCAAGCAAACTGTGAAATGAGTGATGGAACACAACTTGTGTTTGGGGAGTGTGGACCACGGCTTGAAAACAATAGTGACACATAAGCACTGGAATATAGTATAGATAATTATAAACCATTATAATATTCCATTCCATTCCTGGCCACAATATATAGTATTCATAGTGTACTTACCGAAGAGCACTGTACTATGGAGGCATCATGTCTACATATAAGACCAATTCCCAGCAGCTAAAAGCTGATTAAAAGGAGTTGAGTGGTTGTATAAATAAGCCATATAATAATGCCCAGTGGATCATATTGCTCGTATTAGTTCATGAGATCACACAGCTAATGGATATTCTTTACCTGAGAAGTCTCTTCTATTATATAATTTTGTTTAATGTAATTAGATTGCATCACTTTATGATGAGCTAACAACATCACAACAAAATCCATCATAAAATCCATACACTGGCTCCAGCAATCGTAGCAAACATGCACAGAAAATATTGTGTGAAAATAGTGTAAGTATCTGAATCATAGCTCTTAAAATACTTTGTATTTCAAGTGCTTTCACCCGTCGTACGTATATGTTTGTTAGTGTAAAATGGCGGTGTGTGCTGAGGCCAGGAGGTCGAGATCAGTTGAACAGCATGGGGTAGCTTCCTGTGGTCGGGGACCCTCCAAGGAGAGTACATTACATGTTTCCACGTCTTGGATCAGAGTACAGCCTACAGGCATACCTACACCCTCACCTGGTGTCGTATCCACGGCAGCCCAGCTAACAACCTGCTGGCTGTCTGCAGTGAGCCGGTCATCAATACGTCTAACCTGAGGATGGTCTGGAATCTTCGTCTCAGCAGGGGGTCCATTGTGCTCCGAGTCGATGCCTACTCTGAGAGTTTGTTTGTGGAACTTTTTATATTACTCTGTAATATTTATTAACACGTTCTATATTTCTATTTGGAACTTTTAACAACAGTGATTTATTTTCTATTACACTCAATAATATTAGGCAACATATTATTCTGACTTGGATTTAAGTGAATCCACATTTAAACATACTAGTCTATGCCTTTTTCTGTTCCCAGTTAGATCAGGAAATACCATTGTTTCTATCCTGTAGGTGTTTGTCATCATTTTCTACTTCGTGGATATTTCTCAGAGCCTGTTCATGTGTATTTCCTCAAAGCCATAATTGGAGTATTTGGCTCTACCTGGCACTGACTACTGGCTCAGTTTAATCCATTAAAAATTAATGTTTTAATATATCTCTCCAATAACATATAAATCCAGTTAACAACTGTAATGCATAAGTTGTAAATCAAGTAGACATTTTTATAACCACTACAAGACCATGTGCTAAACATCTCTCAAGATTCACTTCAGAGTCTATTCAGCACTTATGCTGACTGGTAATGCTTTGGAAGCGTCTCTTATTTTATTCACCTCTCGAGAACACTTGCTAACTTTGAGCTCAAATCTAAACAATATCACTCTGTGGCCTTCCGCGGTGCTGCCCCACACATTGAAACCATTGTCAAGCAAATCGTAGCCTATATGGCTTTGTTATTGTGAGCGGTGCTCGTCGCTTTAAGTTCCTTTTTACAGAGCCAGGGCTGTGTAGAAGCACGCACAGAGAACAGTAAGCTAGTGAAATGTGAGAGGATACTGTGGTGAATTTGACAAATAGCTTTAGCTTGCAATAGCTCACTACACCTTTAGCTTTTGTAGATAGGACATTTAGTTGGAGTTTGTCACAATCTCTCTGAAGTATTGTCCAAACCACCCCCACCCCCTCCCCAACACGTTACACACCAGGGGAAGCATGGAGTACAGCAGAAACAATCAAGAGGTGCTCAAACAAAACTCAGAATGTGCCCTGTGAGCAAACCCATGACAATCACATGAGTCGTCAGCCTCTGTGAGCCCCTCAATAATACATAACACCAGTGAGGATCTGGACAAGACCCGCTGTGACCCCCTAGCATAATTCAAATGCAAGACCACCCACTGTGTGTGAAGCCCATCCATCAAAGCCCCAGGTTTCTGTTAGGGTTGGGGTGCCGGGGTTGGGAGGACATATCTATTCCACAGTGTTTCGACGTCCAGGGCCCAAATCCCCTCCAGAATGGATGTGTCTTCTAAAGAACACAATTCCCAGTGAGAACACTGGAAGTCTCAGGAAACATGTCCAAGGAAAACATTCACCCTGATGACCTGTGGGATTGTGAGGGCGTCCTTCTACACCCTCAGGGGAGTTCCAATGGATGGCTCGATTATACAAGGAAAATGTGTGTGTGTCTATGTAAATGTGTGGATGAGAACATTTGTGCTACACATTGTTCAGAATGCTATTCTATTCTGAATGTCAAAATAGTTTTTATATACAGTATATTCAGTACATTTAAATATATAAAAAAAATACTATTTGTATTCATACACTGTAAAAAATATACGAGGATTTCACAGTGAAAAACTGACAGTAAAAGACTGTACATTTTCTGGAAAACAAATATTGCTTCATAGTAAATAACATTTTCACTGTGTTTATAGCAGAACGTTGCTGTATATTTAACATCCAAGTTATTAACGCTTTGATTAGAATATTACCCAGAATGCATTTAATTATTTTAACATGCATAGAAACCTTTAAATAGTATTATATTAATCACATTCATTTGAGTTGTTGTCATCATTACACTGACACATTTAGTTGGAAACACGAGTCCTTATAGGCAACTCTCGTCACTCGGTAGCCATCTTTGTAATGCCCCGGGCAGTTATTTAGGAAGTAGCCTACTTTATGACGTGTGGGGAGAGAGGCATGATCACACTTTCAGTAATCATTGGGACATAAGAACTGCAGTACAGTATACAATCTCGAGTCAAATATGATTAAAAAAACATCTTGAAACGTTTAGTGATTTTGCCTCAAAGTAAGACTTAAAAGCTGGTTTTCTACAGTTTATACTTCTACTATGCATGCGCAAGTTTCACGACATCAACTTAATTAACGGCCTTTGCCAGCTAAAACATAAACAAACAGCTTATTGCTTAGAAACACTATGTATAGACAGCTTGCTATAAAGCCTTGCTAACACAATGAATATGTTTTTCCAGCCTTATAAGTATACAAAGCCTATTAATTTTCAGCGGATATCTTAATTACACTAATATTATGCTTATGAAACAGTAATAGAGATTTACAAAGTAAGTACAAACTATTATTACCTTAATAATATTAGGATTGTCAGTACATTACCAACTGCAATACCACATAGATATGCCACGTTTAAATTGTGTGCCTTCTATATGGATTAATACAGGATGAAATAAGGATGCAATGTTTTTACATATTTCACATGAACTCTTTCATTAATTAATTGTAGAAAAGCTATCTAAACTATGTCTAATTTGACCAATGTAGATAGGCAGCTGACTTCCACACTGTTGCAAAACCTCAACTGCATGTTTATGTCAGGGATATGTTTTTCCAACTGCCACATTTGGCGTTTCAGAATTTTCCCCTACAGCTCCATTCAAAATTCTCCCATTCTCCTATATTGTATAGTGTCTCCGATTTACCCTAGCCGTATGTTAAATGTATATGTATATGTAAAAAATATGGTAGAACACTTCAGGGGCGCAGTGGGGGGGGGGGACGGGACGGGGGGGATACGTCTCCCCCACTTTCGTAAAGAACAAAATCGTCCCCCCCCACTTTTGAGAAAAAAAAACAAGAAAAAAAAACAAAAAAAAAAACAAGAAAGAAATGTATTATATTTTAAATTACGTCCGATGTCCGATGTAGCCTAACTCCAGTTACATTTGTTTATTTTCCTACTTTGATAACCATCATAAGGCTACCAGCTTTGACAAGTCCACTATTCACTATTCAATGCCCCACCCTCCTTGATTGTTGCTATAGGCGTGCAGGTAAAGTAAGCTATTTGCACCTGGCATGTAGGCTAATGGTGTTTGATGTATTCCAAAGGACTATCATATTTCTCAAATAATAGTTCTGAAATATCAGAGAGAAGCAGACAGAACTTTAAAAAAATGATTTTGAGAGCTACCGTATCTTATAATTCTCAAGTCTCAATGCACGATCTTGACAATTTACGTGAATGACAAACATGTAGGCTATACTAGGAACAGCAATATCCTTACATAACAGGGTAAGTCAGCCTACATTGTTTTATTTTAAGATAATGTTTATTTATGAATTCCATTAGTTTTATTATCTTGGCTTGCTTTAGACATTTGTTTAGCATGAGGATTTGTCTCACATCGATCTGGATCTCATAATCGCACAACACAAAACTACTGTACCATACAGTAAAGTTAGTTTTCGTCTTGGATCATCAGATACCATTCCTTTGATGTCCTGTTCTTGTGTATGTTGGTATCTCCTCTTGCCTTTTTGGCTTCAGAAAAGCAAAAAAATATGACACCTCCCTCTTAGGCGTGTAAAACCATGTGTAGTCTAAAACGTGCACCATTTCGGCAATTCCACTAAAAGCTTGACAATTCCTCTGCGCATAACAGGTTTGTTCATTGACCGTTCTTTGAAGAGGAATATTTCAGAGTGGGGTTCAATTCCCAGGTGGGACGGATTTTACTCCCGTATTTTATTTGGTTTTAGTAACTAAAAGCATAGTTGAACAAGTTTAAAATTTGAGACATTTTTCCTCACACTTTTGTGCCCCCCACCTAAAAAACATCTCCTGCGCCACTGGAACATTTATTGTTACAGGAATCCACAGCTGCCGGTAATTTACCGGGAAATTTGTTTTTTTTTGACAGTGCTCCACTCACATTTCACATTTATACTATTTATTTTATTTTAGAGATATTGACAATCATAAAATCAACAATATATATTACAGTTTATAACTGTATATATTATTGTAATTGTATAATATTACTAGTATAAATATGTGTATAAACTAGTCAATTGGCGTATTCACTCTAAAAAGCACAAAGATTTTCTTTGCAGTGAAAAAGAAAGTCTGTGTGTCAGCAGACATTTGTGCGTGTGTGTGTGTGTTTGTGTGTTTAGGGCGTGTATACGTGCAAGAATACACGAGTGTATATGTGTTTGCATATGTTTGTATGGGTTTATTTATGTCTCCTGTGGTGTGTGTTTACAGGGCAAAGCAAAGTTTATTGGAAATGGAGGGCACAGAAGAGATTTGGTTCTGGATAAGAGAATCGTGTGCATCCAGGCAATCTTAAGAATCTCAATTCTCCAGGGAGGAATTATATCTTATGGAGACAGGTACATCAGTATTCTGTAATAGTATATCATATTAACAAATTTTAAATATGATCGAATTCAAGCACAAAAAGAAAATTATTTCTATTTCTGTCCACCTCACTCTAATTCTCTCTCTCTCTCTCTCTCTCTCTCTCTCTCTCTCTCTCTCTCTCTCTCTCTCTCTCTCTTATTTCTCAATGACAAGTTGGTATCATTTATTATGTCAGTTGTACATGCCAGACATTTGTCAGCCTACAATTTGCAAGATATTATCTTCCAGTATGTCAACACAATATCCTGATCTTTCTTTTGATCTTTATTGTGATGTACTTAATAGTCTAATTAGGACAGTAATTCCTCTATTCTTACATTTAAATTATGCTTTTAAAAAGTCAAATATTTGACATGAAACCTATATTAACAGGTAGACCAATATGTCATATTAACAATAATATCAAGCAGGAGATCAACTGTATATTTGTTAACTAATAGGTTGCCAATCAAATAATCAAACAGTGATGAAGGGGGTCAAGTATAATATCTTATCTTATCTTAATAGCTTTAGTATTTAGTTAATTTGCTAATTTCTGAGGTCTCTCAAATTTTGCAGTAAGTTGTTTTAATGATCTCGATATTTTACAATAGTTGCAATCCTCTCAATAATAAATAATAAAACAATATGCCTACAAAATAAACAATAAAGAAAATATTGTGACAATGTGATTTTCTCAGCGCAGTTTTGTGCTCCCAGATAATTGCACGCTGGATATAGCTTGTGGTCTATATATTTAAAAATAAAACATCTTCTGTTCACATCCACACAACATGCGATGGCAGAATGCATTTAGCATAACTGTACATCATTTTCTAATAGAGAAAGTAATTATGACCATGTATTGAAAATGCATCGATGCCTTTATGAATGGTTTGATAGCTGTGATGTGTAATGGCAAACATGTGAACATCTTTCAAAGAACTTTCACCCTGAGCCTACATATGGTAGCATTTAATTGGTAAAAGGCTGATGGCGGGGATGAATGTGTTCCCATGTAGTTGGCAGTATTGAGATCTGACAAAGGGACATGGATGAAAGATAAAGAACACATGGCAGTATTAAACACTGGTCTCACTTTGAAGTGAGCAAATACAAATACACAAACAGCTGCTCTTTAACAGTGTTTAATGTGTTTTCATATAAAGATGAATCTACTGGAGCAGATTCCTGCTTGGAAATGCCTGCTGACCAAAAAAGTCATTTTGGGAAGAGAAAAAGAAAAACTATATTTTTGTGTTGACAATGATACAAATAATTAAACTTTGTTTAAATATCCGATAAAAATATAATTTTTAAACATAATTTAAAAACTATTATGGAGCTTGGTACAACTCTTATCTGCAACTAAAGGAAACAACACACATAGGTTACCTAAAGCAATTCACAATCACAGATGCCTGACAAAGAGGGGAAAGCGCATGCAACTACAGTAAGGAAGGACCATCTGTTATCCATTTCCATTTGCCTCTGAAACATTTGCAGACATGCAATGCAATTCCAGTGGTGCAACACAATGCTTTTGTTGTTATAACACAAAAGGAAACAACCTGATATTAATCGAATGTTCCCATGATAAAAAGCCTAGAATCACAGCAACCCAATCGACTAGTGACCTCGACTACCTCCGTATATGGCCGTTCTGTCGCTGAGATCTCGCATTCGAAGGATTAACTTCGACGACGTGCATGAAAGACCACAGCTGACTTGTAAATAACAGATATGTGTTTCCACTGGGACTCATCTGTCTCGTGTCGACCAAATGTCATCAGAGATCGGGGCTGGCAAACCCAGGCGCAGAGACACAACGCGAGGGTTAACTGGTTGCACTCACAAGTCAGAGCAGACCGTGATCAGGGCAGAGTGTAGAGGACAAGCCAGGAAGCAGACAGACAGAGGAGAGGCTGGACGCCGCCTCCACTGAGGGGCAATGCATGGTGGGGCATGGGAGGCAAGGCTGGCGAGGAACGGTTGATCTCTGTGTGAAGAGGCAGGACAGGGCAGGCACAGTGGAAGAATGGCTGGAGCTCAACAGACAGGAAAGGCCAGGCAGAAACACAGGGCAGGCAGAAGGCTGCATGGAGCAGGGAAGATGACAATGTGAAGCTCCCTATGGAAAGGGCAGGCGGGACACAGGGTCAGAGCTGGGCAGACAGCACTGTGAGGACGGGACAGGCGACTGGAGACAAGTACTAATGTGAAGAGTAGCGACATAGCAGCAATGATGAGCTGGCCTTTTATACAGTACCCAGCTGCTCACAGATGCTGTGCGGATGGGGTGGTTCTGCCCTGACCGACACACCGTGTCTCCCCTAAACATATAAGGACGGACTGGGAGAGGGAGAGCCAGAGGAAAGAGCTAGACAGACAGAAGGACAAAGAGCCAGAGAGAGAGAGAGAGAGAGAGAGAGAGAGAGAGAGAGAGAGAGAGAGAGAGAGAGAGAGAGAGAGAGAGA
>JAODUH010005067.1:0-10341 GCA_027564835.1 Typhlichthys subterraneus | reverse complement strand
GCTAATGGGTGCGGAGCTGGAGAAGCAAGGCCAGCACGAGAAGAAGGAGTGGATGCCTAAAAACACGAAGTCTCGTCAGAACTCCGAATCCCTCCGAAAGGTCTTCTAATTTGTCAGATTGCCTGTCAATCAAACTCTGGAGAAAGGTACATTAGAGCTGATGTGCTACATATGAGGTCACACATGTCTAGATCCTCTGCAGCCCTAGGCAATATTTCTGTTTACCCCAATATGACAACACTACATCTACAGCTTCAATGGTGCCAAGTGGTTAGTGCAATCTGGAATATCCTGTTGAACCAGTCAGTGTAAGTCCAGGAGGGCTCTCTTTTCTTCTCTCACATTGACTTTAGTCTTTCTTATCCATGGGTCAAAACACATCAAGGCCAAAGCTCTGTCCCAGATTCCCAGATTCAAGTGTCCAGCGGTGAAGGGGCTCATCATAATCCCTACTTCCCACATTGTAACAGCTGTGGTATGGGCTCTTGATGAGGAGATCCAATGAGCTGGAGGAGGACAGTGGTTTTTCTTCCCTTAACTTACAGTAACAGAGCTGCAGCTCTGAAAACTGCCTTAATTCTTCTTTAACAACCCATGTAAGACGCCTATTCAGCCTAATCAGTCTACAGAATTCATCACACACATAATGTATGCAGCTGCCATAAACAAAGCCATCCTCCCAGAAATGCAAATAGTTGGGGCTTCTGAGGAAAGTTGAATGAGAAACATCTTTACAGCGAGTAATATCATACAATATGGTACACTGTATCTTTACAAAAGGGCAAATTGTTTTCCACTGACCAAAAAAGATACTAACAGCCATTAACATCTGGCTTTTGACTATAGTGGGAAAGGTTTTACTTTCCTGGACATACAACAAAACTGCAGTAGTCACATAATTTACCTTCTCCACCTTCTCCAGCTCCGATTGGCAGTGACAGAAACACAATATCCAGGTGGACGCGTAAATATTTGCCTCTTTTTTGACGCTCTGTCATCTCAGTTTCACCCTTTGTCCATGTCAACATATACTTTATGTACATTGATTAGGTCATTTAGCATAAGCTTTTCAAAGTCGAAGAATGACCCTTTTCCACATTTTGACACAATTCCTTGAATGTTATGTAACATGCTTATGTGAGCGAAAATACCACATATATTATTAATAAGATCTAATAGGGGTTATGCGGAACATACTTCAGCATTCTGTAAAATGCTGCAAGGTGCTCTACAAGCTGGAATATGCCTCCAAGAACTACCAAAAATAATAGTTATCGAATTGTGACTGATTAATACTATTAGTTAAATGGTTAAAAAACTTTTGACCAGGGATTCTGTGCTCTGCTATTTAACATATATGCTCAGCACACTAACCCGCCAAGATCTTGGTGAAATTGTAGCCAGCTTAGGACCCAATCCCACAGGTTTTCAGCTGTCAAAACGCAAGGCGCACCGCACTGCCTTTTTTGTTGCAGCGTAGGACCGGATCACACCGAGACGCGGCGCTAAAGGCGCGGCCGCTTCAAAAGCGCATTGATAAACACCCAATAACACAGAGATGGGCTACTTGGGCCAAAGAAAACGGCTGCCTGAGCCAACTGTCATATTGATGAACAGCGCGACTCCACGCCTTGCGCTGAAAAGTTGAGGATATTTAAACTTTTATGCATATATAAAAAAAGCACAAAAAAATACGTGAAGCTAAAACAATGATAGTTTTCTAATGTTACAAACATAAACATATATTTCATATTTATTAATCATTACTAATATACACCTCGTATAGCCCGTACTCCGGTGTTCCGGAGTACGGGCTCGGTGTTATTGTTCGCTTCAACGCCGGCAGGGCTGTCTAAGGCCACGGCCAGTGACACACAGCACTGGCCCAGGACTACATAAGCCCGACATGGTGGAACACAGCCAAAGTGAGCCACATGTATTCACATAAAAACAATATTATTTCATGAATGAAGATTACCGTTTACTATTTTTAGAATGTGCCTTTTAGACATTGCAGCCGTATGAGCATGCCACATATGATGACTTGTGATTCTGTCACTATGGTGGGGACCGGGTAGGCTATAGGCTATTATCAGAAACATACTGACAATTAGGCTATTTAATGTCACGCCATGTAAAAGCATACAAGTCATGATGAATACCCTAACTCTACATTAAAACGATAATGTTCATTCATTATTAAGGGGCACGCTCAGTTCGCCAAGCCATAGGCCATATAAGCCATTCTCGTATCGACAATGAGTCACTGAATTTAATTGACTTTCGGCTTCCAAAATTAATGCTACATCGCTGCTAGTCTCTTCCAGTGTGACTTTATGCTTGTAATTCGAATGCTATCAAGAAAAACAATGGCAGTCATCAGTTCTCAAGCCGTGGGTGGAGATCAGATGGCTTGGCTGAGGAGGGGGTGGTAATATTCAAATGAAGGGCACTTGACGACAAGGATCCATGCAAAATCAAAACGGTTTGCTGAAAGACCTTTATACATACTTTAAAAAAATACAGAATTGTCTGATTTCAGCTTTTGTGGGTTTGTATTCAGCACATATAAACCTGAAAAAGCGACCCCCCCCCCAACTTGTCCCCATAAATAAGTACAACAAGTTTGACATTGAGCAGACATGGGGGTTAGGCATATTGCTCATGGATGCTTACAGGTAGGCCTCTAGACATATCTAACCCATCAATAATGGCAAATCTTAACTATCTATATTATAAATGATTTAGCTTTACATGAATTGCGGTATACACATTAAAAGTATAGTCATTTTCATATACGACACTAAACAAGGAAGCAATATGGAGGAAATCAATTGGTGAGGGTTCTAAACTCCCAGTTGAAGGATCATATGGGTTCTATTCTCGCAATGCAGCTATACGTGAGAATCTTTGGGCAAACGTGTAACCCGTACCAGCTGATTCTTTTGACTGAAGTAACTTTTTGGACTCGATAGAATGTACTCCAGTTGTTGAGAATATACTTTGTTTTTGACGGACACTAATATCAGTGCTAATGTAAGTCACCCTCCCACAAATCACTACAGTATGTGGACTTTACCTCCTCCCCGTCATTGGAGAAAAATTACGCTGTGACTCCAAGCGATGCCTATGACATAGAGAGAGATTACCTTCTTTTATAATGTATTCATCTAATACTACAGCTTAAACAGAAACAAGCATAACATTCTTATGTATATGGTTGTCATTTATTTTACACACTCCCACTTAGTACATCTTTTCCATCTGTCCTCCCATGTTCTGTTCACAGGTGAACAGTGATGAGTGCAAAGGGCCTGCCCTCCCTATGAGATTTCTTGACATTTGTGTTTGCCTTTCAAACACTGAGTTTAATATGCTTCATGCTCATTTAGGCATACTATTTAGCTTGTTTTTGAAGCTGTGGTTGCTTGATTTGTCTCGCGAGAGGTGGAATCACTGTTCATAAGGAGCTTTAGATAAAACAACATGTGTTGGGGGTCTATAGATCATTTTGCAATGGCTAGTCATTGACATGTTAGCGCATATTGTCTCATATTGGAACTCACCAGCAGAGATACCCAGAACTGTAAATTGAATTAACTCATTAAATGTTCATCATCAAGAATAAAAGTCTATATGTCATCTTCGCTGAAATATGTTCCAGTATAACGAGGCATTGTAACTACTGTGATATTGAACAATGTATATTCTGAATCGGAGACCTCAAACAGCATAATTGCTATTTCACAGTAAGGTAGAATGAGTTGTATTTACTTTGAATGTACAGTATGTCTACCATCCAGCTACACTGGGTGCGGTGCCACCCTGACAACTGTCACCCCGCAGGAAACAGTTGATACTGTCAGCCGTGATTTGGTTCCTGTTGAGCGACAGGGGAAATTGGTGTCAGTTTGGATAGCTAGCGCTCCGGAGACAATTTGGCTTGAGTGTGAAGAGACATGGCGTGTGCCAACCCTTCTTCATACAAGGTTGCCACGCCAACCAGGAATTTTACAAGATTACTAGTGGGAGCCCAGACAGAAACACTAGTTTACCATTTAGATTAAATGGAAAATGACGGCATTAAAGTTAAACATGTAACGTTTTTATTGTAAAATGTTGACTTGTAATTGTATTATTTGAATCTTGCTGAAACCAACAGCATACAGTAGCATGCAATCCCTTGATTTTGCTGATAAAACTGTTATTTCCCTTGGATTTACCCATACACTGACGGTAAACAAAAGGAAATTATGCTTTCTCCATCTGATGTTGTTGTCTGATGTTTCATGTCTAGACAGACAGTGTCTCCAATATGCCTATCCTATGCAGTTTAAATTTCAAATAAAGTAAAACCATGAAAAAGCCACTGTAAGATTACAAGTACAGTATACTGGCCTGTGTCTCATAATATGCCGCTATGACAATTTGGCCCTGCAGACAGGGCATTGCACAGTTCAGGGGGTGCTATTGGTACATAGTGAGCCACCTTTGGTCTTTAGGTGAGCCTGTGGGCCAGTCACAGAGTTGAGCTCAGTGCAAACTAACGGGTCTGGGAAGGAGCTCAGGGCAAGACCTTGCCATGCTATATAAATGTGATCAATACAATATTAAAACCAATTCTAAATCACTGTCAGACAACTGTGAGAAGCAACAACTTCAGCAAGAGCAAAGCCTTATTATCTGATCCAAATTAAGTAAATCTGTGGTGTACAGTAAATCAATCATAATAATTAGAACCTAAACATAAACCAGTCAGTGATAATGAACAGCAGGCGGTGCCTGTGCTAGATGCGAGATACATAGATAGAGACACATTCACCATCATTTTCATTCAATGTACATTCTGAAATAAGCATTAATGACAGTGCCCAGCCTAACATCTCTAACATGACACCCTCCAACGCATAAAAACCCCAACTTTTTGTTTTAAATTTTTAAGAGGCTGTGACCAGTTTCACTGTGACTGGCATAGTGCTACACTCAAGCCCAGCTCGCCTGTTTAATTTGCACTTAGTATGCAGGCCAGGTCCTCATTAAAATGCAACGTGTTTTGTGAGGGGAGAAAGAGGGGGGGAGAGGGAGAGAGAGACTCTCCACCGTAAACATATACTGTGATTTGTAAGAGCAAAATTCTTCACCCCTCCCCCCCGCCCCCCCCAAATGATGTCTCAATCCCAGGGAAAATCGACAGGACAGTGTAGCCCTGAAGTGGAGCAGAACAAAACACAACTGGATGAGGCAGCATTTAAATGATTCACTTTTAGCCATGTATATATATGTATGATTCTGTTGTTTCTCTCTCATGTTATCCGTTATCATCCCCCCACTTATTTAGGTTGTGCTATCCCCTCCGGCCATCCCCTGGTATTAAATATGCAGCAGTGTGTTGCCTTGGTGATGCCGGCGCGGTGTGACCACGGCAGGCATCTGTTTGCCACTGGTGGCAAGAGGGGGAGTGTGTGCTTGTTTCAATGGTTAAAATGCAAAGGTATCACCTCCAGATGAGTCTTATGGGCTTTAGCACAGTCACGGCCATATACAGTTGTTGTGATGGTTTCTGTCATTGTCTGAATTTAGGCTTTTTACTTCTTATGTGTTGGAAAACTCTTTTTTTTCTTCCTTTTGAATTATATTTCCACTGACATGCAGACTCAACTGAAGCTCAATAGATCTGTAAAATGATGATTAACATACATGACATAGCCTATACATGTTATGTAAACTCCACATATAGAATGGTGGAATGTTCAGGAAAATACCATGGCAACATGGCCTACATTGCACGACAATGTAATATATGGAGGAGCATGTTTTTATTCTTGCACTGCGCATCCTCTCATGTATAACAGAAAAAGCCCATGTACAGAAACCAACCAGGTTATGTACACAATACACGAGTACATTTGAATGACAAAATCAATGACAATAAATACCATGTCTACCAAATGTTTCACATAAATTTGCCTCAATTAGCCATTGAACAGCTCAAATGGTTAAAGAGCATTGTTTTATGTATCTCTATATTTTTGTCAAATGAATCACGTGTGACATCCGATGTGGAGACACTGTGCCTAATGCAAACTAAGCTCATGAATATTTAATGTATATGCAAATGAGGCCGCGTGATGAACGGAGCTTTTAACTTGAAATTAATTACAAGTGTAGCCCTCTTGCAAATTCCCCCCCCCCCACACATTTTTTTTTTTTGCTTGCATTCTTTTGCTTTGCATGTCTCCTGCAACCTATTATATGGAGCCCATGTCATGAATTTAAAATCTCTGCTGTGACAGCGAGAGAGATGGAGAGAGAGAGAGAAGGGGGGGGGAAGAGAAAATCATGCCATTCCAAACACCCATCTCATATTTTATACAACAAAGTGTGTGTTGTTTGCAGAGGGAGACAAAGAACGAGACAGACAAAGAGACGGGGGGAAAAAAATGTGCAAGGCCCTAGACGCCTTTCTCTTTCTCATGCTACTTTCTTTTTTATTTTCTTTTTTTACATTTCCGAAAACTTGAGCCCTACACGGCTTCTCGCTTTTCACAAGAGCCGGCGGTCAGAAGTGCCTTGGAGGATGACCAATCCGCTGGCTCTTTGTGGTCTTTGTGCATTTGATTCAACCCCCCCCCCCCATCCCGCCCCACACACACATACACCTTCCTACCTTTTCCCCGCCTCCCTATCATTGTGTCCTAGTTTCGCAGCGGCCATCTGAAGTGACTACCAGAACCCTGAGCGCCACTAATGCAGTGAAACTTGAACTCCAAAGGTGAGGTCAAGGACTCTCTAGAGAGCCCTTCTCTTTTTTCCCCCAGTTTTACTTCTCATCCCCCCTCTTGTATGCGTAGCGGCCCTCTGCGCTCTGTGACACCAGATGATGCAACGACTGACGCCTTGTTGTGCAGCCAGGGGTGGGGGGGGGGCGTAAACATGTTACTTATGCCACAGATCAGGACGAAATCAAATCTTTTGAAAGCCACCATGGTCGCGGTTTTAATTTCACACTAAAGCGATAAAACGCAGAGGCTAAGTCGTCATAAAAGAGAATGCGATCCTTATTTAAGCACTGAGTCAATTCACATCTCCGGGCTGCTTTATGGGATACAATGTCCATAAGAGCTTTCCCGTGAACATTATGGGGAAAGCGACTCTCTAACTCCCTGTTCCTCCCATCCGGAAAGAGCTTGTTTGAAATCCTAGGATGATGCTTGGGGCATTCTTCCATGCATCTTCGAGGTTGTCACACGGCGCCATAAATATCCAATAATCTCATTCTCTCCCTGAAAGGGCAAAGTGACAGCTCTCTGGAACTCGCCAGTGAAAAATATCCACTACGTCGATACTAATGTGGACCTCCTCTAGGGTGGGAGGGGGTCTTGGATGGTAGGGGCGAACAGGAAAAGAGGACCAATCAATTTGGAAAGTGGCAAAATAATGCCAGTGATTGGATGGGACTCACTCAGGTTTTTGGACAGGATGCAAGTGATTTAACTGGCCAACTTGATCTGGCAGGAAATTGTCAAGAAAGGACTGGAAGTAGGAAATGGATTGATTGTTAAAACTCCTTGTAGAAAATATAGGAATGTCTATCTATTTAAATGTCTGTTTTGGTTTTGATGCATAAATGCAACCTACAATTGTATTGCACACTGCTTGATTACATTATTGCATCTATACAACCTAACATCTCTGGCTCAGCCACCATTTATATGTTGTGGTCAACTGCAGGAGAGGGGTCAAAAATGATGTGAGCCTATGTCCTTTTTAGGGGGAGGAGTAGAGAGAAGTGTTAGCCACCCAGAACTGTTATCAATGAAAACAACTATGATTTTGTAACAGATTAAACTACATCAGCAATTGTGTACAAGAGTGTTCCTTTAATGTAGTTATGTTTTGTAAGTATCTCTAATTGCTACTAATCTATCTAACTTTTCATTTGATGTTCAATCCACATCAATTTCAGAGGAGGAATTCAGCTTGGAAGCAGACGTTGTGCCTACATTATTGCAAGTTGAGAGAAAGAAAAGTTAATTGCAAAGAAGGTTATAACTACTGGGACCAGTTATATTCTTGGTGTAAATTGATATAAAAACTCGGGAAGGGCGTAAACTGACTATGTATATAGAGTAGCTACTGCATTGTGGAGAACTTGTACTTGGTGTTTCATACAGGGTGAACTATTTGCACTATTTGATGGTGATCTCATGAGACTGGTGTGGACATACCATTGCTTTTGGTTTACAGTAATGACTAAGGGTTTAACAATTCTGAAACCGCAATAGAAATGCACAATAGGAAACCACGTCTTCGGCCACCTAATAGCCTCGCACGCGACTACTTATCCTCCACCTCCTGGGCGGAGGTTTATGAGGCTTTTCCGCCCCAACAACTATTGCCAGTTCGTTGCCTTCGTTACGTTTGCACGTACCAGCGCTTCTCCTGTTTTCCTGATGTTCCTCGACGCCTCGTCTACCCTGCAGCCCCGTCTACCTGTTAGGATCATCTACTCTACAGTCCTGTCTGCTTCGCCGACTCTGCTCCAGGTTCGTCTGCCTCGCTACGCATCCCCGCCGTTTCTCCGGCCTTCCCACACCTCGACACCTCGTCTATTCCGACAGTCCCGTCTGCCTTGTTGTTCGCCCCCACAAACCCGACTGCCACGTTACTCGTCACCGCCGTTACTCTGGCCTCTCCACACTAGACGATCCAGACCGATTATCCACCGGCCCGACAGCTCTGTCTGTTGTGACTACCAACCGCCAGCCGGCGTACTACACACCTGCTCTGTTGTTGGTATTCCTCCTGCTTGTCCTATTCTTATATTAAAGACGTTTTATTTTTATCCTCTCTGTCTACTGCCTCTACTTCCCACGTTTGGGTTCCCCTCTCCCGGGCCATACCCTGACACTATTGACAAAGTGAAATGTATATGTTGTGGATTAATTAAACTAGATCAAAATAGTTAAATCCTGTATTTGTTTTAATCTTAATAATTATGGTTTACAGTTCATGAAAACCCCAAATTCAGTATCTCAGAAAATTGAATTTTGTGAACTGCAATATTGCAATATTGTAGACTGTAAATGTTCTCTCAGTATAGTTCAGTAAGCTTCACAATCATGTAGAAGACTGCTGACTTGACAGTTGTGCAGACGACAGTCATCGAGACCCTCTACAAGGAGGGAAAGCCTCAAAACATCATTGCTAAAGAAGCTGGCAGTTCAGAGTGCTGTATCCAAGCATATTCATAGAAAGTCAAGTGGAAGGAAAAGCGTGGTAGGAAAAGGTGCACAAGCCACATGGAAACCAGAGCCTTGAGAAGATTATCAAGCGAAGGCCATTCAAATATTTGGGGGAGCTTCACAATGAGTGGACTGAGGCAACAGTCAGTTCATCAAGAGCGACCACGCACAGACGTATCAAGGAAATGGGCTATAACTGTCGCAAGCCACTCCTGAACCAGAGGAAACTTCAGAAGCATCTTACCTGGGCTAAAGAGAATAAGAACTGGTCTGTTACTCAGTGGTCCAATGTCCTCTTTTCAGATGAAACTATATTTTGCATTTAATTTGGCAATCAAAGTTCCAGAGTCTGGAGGAAGAGTGGCGAGGCACATAATCCAAGTTTCTTGAAGTCCAGTGTGAATCAGTGATGATTTAAGGAAACATGTCATCTTCTGATGTTGGTCCACTGTGTTTCATTATGTCCGTATTCAATTCAATCGTCTACCAGGACATTTTAGAGCTCTTCATGCTTCCTTCTGCTGAAAAGCTTTATGGAGATGCTGATTTCATTTTCCAGCAGGACTTGGCACCTGCCCACACTGCCAAAGTTACCAATGTCCATGGAAATACTGTGCTTGATTGGCCAGTAACGTCGTCTGACCTAAACCTCATAGAAAATGTATTGGGTATTCTTAATGGGCTAGTCAAAAGGAAAAAGAGATACACAAGACCCAACAATGCAGAAAAGTTGATGGCTGCTATCGAAGCAACCTGGGCTTCCATAACACATCAGCATTGCCAAAGGCTGATCGACGAGAAAAATAAGTAGGTCAATCTGAAATTTTCGCTTCGAGCAGGGCCTGAAAACAATGCAACTATTTTACTGGACCGATCCAAAATCCAAAAGGGGGGAGGGGGGACCTTCCCCGTGAAAACCTGAATACACTTTACAGATCACCAAGAGTCGTCGGATAAGGAGAGGTTGAGAATGGAGTTGTGGAACATTTAAAAAAAACAACGAACACTCCTGTGACAAAGCTTGACTAAACTACGGTGGTATAAAAGAAACGTTTTAATAACAAAGATGAAACAAGGACAGAATACAAGTGAAACA
>JAODUH010005064.1:0-10344 GCA_027564835.1 Typhlichthys subterraneus | reverse complement strand
GACAGTTGAACTTCATCAACACGTCAGTCTCGCTTCTCGTTCACACCAAATGAGACGTTGTGAAATTTGAGATCTCTTTCTGCTCCATCACCCTGGCGAACGTGCAGGGGTAAGTACGGCAAGACAAGCCCGAATATGAGATAAATATGAGCTGCATTATGATAAAGTCCTGCAAGGAAATCGTCACGTTCCCCACCACAGACACACCTGCAAAAGTAATCAATTATTAAAACGATTCATTTCTTGTGACTCGATTACCACACATGCGTTATCAACAATAAATACGTTTGATAATTTTTATGAAGCGTTTCCTGTGCCTGTGCAAGGCCATGCTTATCTACCACTGTCTCCAGTCACGCTTTATCTGGTTGACAGTGAAGCAGATCCAAGCTGGCAGCTGGAGGGGCAATGTTGGCAAAGACGTACAAAGACACATAACAAGTGCAGCTCTATGCTGTTTAGCTTTTGAACAAACCGTACAGACATACTTGTTATGTGTCTTTGATAATACTAATGCATTAAACTAACCTGACATTTTTGACATGTTCATTTTTTGTGCACAGCTCTGAATTAGATTAATTACATAGTTGGTACAGCATGTGCAAAAATACCATATCCAGTTTGGAGACCTTAAAAAGATACCAGTTATGCCCTGCTACAGTTAAGACCGTCTCTACTATACCTAAGTATTATATAGGTCTCTAATTGACATTGGCGTGTGTGTTTGTAAAATAAATGTGGGTGAGCCCTAGCAGGGTCAGAGGTCTGTGACCGACTCACTATTTATTTCCCTTAATGGAACTACACTGCCAATCTGAAAAGCATGCTGCTGTTACAGTATATAAGATCTTTAGTTTGTATGAGCCTGTAGAGCACTACATGCATACAGTTATTGTGTTTTTTAGTGAGATCATTTAGGTTGGAGCTTTAAGACATAGCTCTGGAAACAATTAAACATATACAGTATATTCATATTAAACATACTAGATACCTTCACAAAATGTTATTGACACATACACATATGCACATTTATTAGGGGTAGGTGACAGATCATTTGTCACTGTTGTGAAGTGTAGCTATCTATAATATAATCTGCGCTGACATTAAAATGACAAATGGAAGATAATAAAAAATAATCTGATTTACTTTTTATTTTTTCACTTTGTGTGGGTGAAATCATGTTCCGCTTGCTGCACAACACAGAGAGACAAAGCTTTGAGATAAAATAGAAAACAAACTACATTGCTTTGATCAACATGACAAGACGGTTGCTGATAGGATTATGGGAGGGGGAAAAAAGAGATGCAATATCTTTGAAGAAACAAATGCCAGACACACGGATAAATCCCAGAAGTTCTTTACCATACACCTAACAATGGATCACGATTATACAACTGCTACTAAAGCACACTATAGCAGCGAGTACTGCGTGCCATGACGACAACACACGCATTGTCCTTACATTCAACGAGGAGGAGCAAAATGGGTGCGGGAGGGAAAAATAAGAACAGAAGAAGGATAGCGGGACGCAAAAGGGGCTTGGCAGAGCGCAAGAACAAGGGGCCCATTACCAGGATAAATACTCTGATAAATCACTAGGAAGGGGGAGGAGGCTGTCGAATAAATGTATCCCATCATATTGTTCCCTCTGTATCTCCCGCCACAGGAGCCATAAAGATCTGAGCATGTATGTGTGTGTGTGTGCATACAATGATGGAGATGACCCTGGTCCAGAAGGGTTGTTTTGACGTATGTGGCACGAGCTCATATGTTCACTGTGCATCCACAAACACCTACAGAACACACACACACAAACGCACACGCGCGCACACAGTGGGGACACCCGTAATAGCGGCCCTTCCGGGGCGATTCTCGGTGGTAGGCACCAAGGGCATGCGATCCTTACAGAGGGGCAGATAAATCAACCAGTAATAAGCTGGCGAGCCCAGAGGGGTCTATTTATGACCGCTCTCTCTGCAAGGCCAAAGCACTGTCCTGCACTGCTGCTACAGCACCACAGTGCCAGATGTCCAGCTGATGCCTCTCTCTCTCTCACACACACACACACCTACACACCTACCTACAACAGAGAGACACAAGCCCCTATAACTGTAAGTCAAGGCGGGGGGTGGGGGGTGGGGTGGGGGCGCAGGGATAAAAAGATCTCCCTGTATTATGATGTATTCAGCACTTTTCATGAAGGGGGGAAAGCCATAACCCATAATAGGAAATGGATCGCAGCTAAATCTACCTCTCTGACAAGGCGTGCATGCGATGGATTTGGTCGTCGTGGTGAGTCGGCTGGCCACACCATGAGAAGCAGTTATCGATTCATTCGGGAAAGTCACCTTTCGTTCCCCCCGGGGCGTTCTGCTGAGCCAATTTGTATGGCCTCTTGTTGTTATTAGTGTTTGTTTGGTCTCTGGGCATGGACACGGAGCTTTATGGTGCCGTACCTAATAAACATCATTGTGATTTTCCCAGGCTAGTAATTAAGTGTGGGGATAATTTGTCATAGTTAGTTAGAGTGTGGCCACAAAGCTGGAGAGAGGGAAAGGCGTGTGTGAGAAGACATACACAATGTATCTATGGCCTCTCTCATTCAATGCTGTATATTTACACTGGTTGATATATAGGTTGTGTGTTGGAAGGGCTATGGGCCAGGGTGGATCACGGTGGGCCAAAGCTATTTCCATTTACCATTATTATTATTACCATAATGACTAAATTGACGAAAGGCCATGTCTCATACATGTCTACTATAGTTATGCTTGCAGTTTAGAATAATCTGAATAATCCCCAATGTGTCAATACCTTATGTAGGTCAAATATAATCAGAAACCAATTTGCAGAAGAAATAAACATCTTAACATAGAAGACCTTCTAGAAAAAACCCTTGCCAAGTACAAAAGGCCTACTGAAGGTAGGTAGGAAATATGTGTTTGTGCACTAACACCGCTCCAAATATTTATTGAAACAACATCAAATAAAACCTTTATGAGTTGTTGTTCACTCAAATGGGTCTGCCTATTGTTATTGCTGGAGGACTATGCAAAGCAGTATTTCTGTTTTCATTTCATTGGACCACTGCTCTGTAATAAAAACTGGTCCTCAGGGACAATTATGTTGTATTGGGTGATGTTTACCAATCAGAGAGTATACCACATTATTAAACATGTTGTCACATAATAATGTAAGAAACTTTTGCATAATTTCTATTCCGAGGACAAAATCCTACAGCTATTGTTTTATGTATAGCAGGTCTCAAATGAATCTAGGTGCAGTACAAGATACATAAAACATCATTACAGTAGATGCTATCTTAACTTTGTGATCTATAAATATACTAAGCGCCACATATTGCGATCGGCCATTGTTCTTCAACAGCAGAAAAGGCGTTATTAAACATCATTACATAATGACCGCAGTAATAGCTACTTCATTGCATGGAAATCATGTTTTGAAATATACAGTATTGTGTCACAATATCGCTGATCCTCATTCTTAAAGGCAGTCTGTAAGTGTGTGCGTGCGTGCGTGTGTGTGTGTGTTGTGTTAATGTATCATCCATCTTCTTCCTTGAATGTTTGACTATTGTGTTACTACTGTATAAAGTGTCATTTGCACCATCCGGGATCCCGTTTGTGAACCCCTTGAGGGCTTTTTGGAATTTCCTGGCATATCCCATGCTGTATTTCATCTATTAATTTTGAAGTACATTTTTAGAACATGCAAATACAATCAATTAAATTGTATTGTATTCAGTGTTTCTACTGCTACAGCTGAGTCAACGGTAAGACAACTCAAAACGCACGTCTCATTGGCATTGTGCGGTGTTGTACTTTTTGAAAGTATAACATTAGCATAACAGCCATGCACATGCCCGATTTATATGCTTGTCCTCAGGGGTGCGAGACGAGGTGAGGCTCATGATATCCTATCAGTACGCTAGCAGTCAAGACCAAGTCAGCGAGCAGATCTCTAGCTAGTCCCCTCCACTGTTCTCCATTTCAACAGACAGATCCAGGACAGTTTGCTTTAGCTGGAGGCTTTTCATCTACAAAAGCCGCTCTGATTATGGCTCTTGAGTCGCTCTGCCAACGTGCCGGGGCTTCCCTAGGAGTGAGAATGTGATCCAACTCCGATTACTTTTGGTAACACGCGCAATTATCCAGCTGCTTCCTGTGATTAAAGAAACCCTCTCTGCTTTCTAGGGCGTCGACACCTCCCCCTCTCTGCACCTGCTCGTCGACTTTCGCTGCTCATTTCCTGCTACCGGCGTGGAAAGTGCCTCTCTTAAAAGGTGCACTCCTTGAATTGTGAGCGGAAAAATGGGAGTCTGCGTAACAAGGCGCAGGCCCCTCCCACATTTAAAATAGGTAAGTGCAGGAACTGCTCTATCTCAGTAGCATACGACATTGTTGAGGAAGCAAAGTGACACAAATAATCTTTCTATCTACAATCACATACAAATGTTTGTATACTTGTCAATATTGACATGCTACACATTGTTAGAACAGTAAGTTTATCCACAATTCAATCGTTCATTTAGCCACATTTTACCGAAATTACGGTACAAGCTGCAAAGTAGGCTAACACAATTGATTTAGATTTGCAAGCATACCAGTAAGTAGGTAACCTTAACTTTGAAGCGACCATACTGTAAGTATATGTCCAAAACTGCCCATTTCTCATTTATATATTCCTATAGTCCATAAAGGTCCATTGATCAAAAGAACCAAAGCGGTTTTTCACAACATGGATAATTCCATAACTCGGAAAAATAGTGTGCAAGTCGTCACTTCCAAAAGTGCCCGAGCTACTGTGTACAGTAGGCCTACTGTATACTACGTCTTTATTTTAATTGTCTTTATCAGGAAAACGGAGCAAGACCAACAAAACAAATTAATATACGGTATGCCCGGTATGTTTTGCTGTTGGCAGTAAGAACAGTCGTCAAAGAAACTTAAATTAAATTCTATACAAATCTGCACATCTGTTGGCTTGGCATAAATCTGAAGAGACTGGCACCATATCTTATGCAGTCAAGACTCCGGTATGGTAAGGCCTTGTATCTTTAACTTTTCTTGGCCAGGATAAAGCTTAAACTCTTAAACATGGTTAATATGTTGCTATATAGTAAATAAGCTTCATCAAAGTCATCCAAATACACCATGAACTTAGGCTAATGTTTGTGTGATTGTGTAGTAAACAGCTAACCTAATCTTACGTTATGCTATTAATTACTCAAATTTGTAGGTGCTTCAAGATTATGTCAGTCTCAGATTTATGCTATGTATTAGACATTTGGTCCTTAAAATATTTACCGGTGTTAGGGCCCTAAAATACAATGTAATGCTTGCCTTGTAAAGTAAATAAGCCAATGTGATGAAACGTGTAATGAATATGTATTACACTAATCACTTATTTGTTGCTTTCATATTTTTTAAGGACATTTATATAAAACCCAATAGTTGTAAACCTACTACTATATATGCATATATGAGACAAAAATATGAAAAGGGAATTAACTTGCTCAAGTTGGATAATATCTTAGTATGCATGCACACATTTCATTTTCTACCATGTTTGTCTCTCTATCTGCTGGAAGAAAAAATGAGAACCCCACAAATCCTGATGATGTACCCACCCTCACACAAGTCAGCTGGACAGTGGCCGACTAACATATACCAACAATAGGTTTGAATTAATGCCCAGCAGATGAAACTGAAAAGAACTGAGACTTTGGCCCCCAGCAGTGATGACAGTTCATGAGAGATGATACTATTATACAGGTATTGTACAAATGTAATTATTGCAGATAGAGGATTCAATGTCAAAAATACAGTAGGCTGTCTGTATTGTGCACAGTTGAAAATACCAGCAAGGCCAGCTGAAATTGTATCCAGTGAAGCAACAACTGGAGTTGCTGCTGTCACTAAGCATGAGACCGGGTCAAGAACCGACCATCTCTCTGCCAAGCAGCCGCTCAAGGACAGCCTACCTCCTTTGAGAAGATGCTAACAGATTACTGTGCTCTTAATAATAGTTGGTCCCTAAGGAATAGACAAGCAGTAGTTGCTTACCATGTCAAATGTATATACTACAATTTCCCTTCCTTTATTAAACATGACTTTTTCCCAGTTTTTGTTCCTTGGGTCTATTGTTTAAATACTGCTGTAACAAACTACAATGCACAAGCTTGTATTACATAAAGTAATACATAAAGTTTTTTTTTAAGCTCGATCGGGCAGCCTATTTTCAATGAATGGAGTGTAGGCTAAACGTATGAGACAGAACCACCAGGAACTCACAGAGTGAAGTTCAAGGCATAGAAAAATATTTATTTTAAGCAAATCTATTTATTACACAACGTTATGCTTATGAACCTGTTTGTTTGTGTATTGGACAGTTATATACCTGTAATGATTGCTATTTTTGGCACTCTCGTAGCTTTTGCATTTGCTGTAGGAATTCCCCAGACATATTGTGCATCTAATAAAAGAAAAATGTAAAGATCTACAAATGTTCTTAGTCTAGGATAAATTTAAATAATCCATGTCTGATGAATAGGCAGTGCGCTTTCGCCATATAGGACTATAACCTAATGTGTAGCCAGTCAGGCATAGTTGTTTGAATCGTTGTTGTTTGAATCAAATCTGTCGTTTTCATTTTTATAGAAACATTCTACAATTATTTTGAGACATTACCCTGAACATTAAATCACACACACTCTTTTATCCTAAACCGCAGCTGTATTTCTTGTCATTCAATTGCCCATCTCTTTGCTCCTGCCATTCAGTTCATCTCCTTCCCCATAGTAAATCACCCTCTCCCATTCACCACTTCTCGTTCTCTGTGCCCTTTCACCCTTTTCCATCCCTGTGCCTTCATCCGTCTCTGTCACTCTTCTCTCCGAACACACGTTTATAACATCTCTCTCTCTTTCTCTCCCTCTTGTTCTCTCTGCCTCTCTGGTATCGGTGTTTGGCCCTGGCTTCGCCGCTCCACAATGTTCAATCGACGGTCCACATCCACACTGACGTGACTCTCCGGTTGTCAATCATCTTACGGCAGTGAGGAAACAGACAGTATGCTCCGCCCACTTTCCCATGTGGCTCCCATGTGTGCTCACTGTACAGAAGACCTGGAGCCCCTTCTCTATGCTAACAAAGTGCACATGTTCAGTGATTACTAATAGCTATTGCTAAATTGCTACCAGCACGCTAACATTCAGAAGCGAATTAAAGCTAATAATAATAATAATAATAATAATGTGATTTGGGGCTGGACGATTAACCGAAAAGTAATCGAAAACCGACATTCAGAACCTCTAACGACGTCATTTTTCCAGGTTGTTTTTTTTCTATAAGAAAATAGTATGTAGGATGTAGGACAATAATGCAATATATTGTAATTTGCATAAGGGAGTACTGTTACAGCAAGTTACTGTAGTCTTGGTTTCAAAGCAAAGAAAATACCAGTTTCTTTGCAAGATTACCTAGTGAGTGAGAGAAAAAAATGGAGAGACTAAATATATAGTCTCTTAGCATGAGCCAGAGGCATTTGAAATCACTTGTCTCATCATATCTGATTATTATTATAGAGTAGTGTGAATGGGGTTTCTCACACTACCCTACAAGGAAATCTCACAACTCACAGTACCTGCATAGAATACAGTGCATGCAAAACGCTATGGACTATCTGAATAGGACCTTTCATCTCATAGTCTCTGATAAAGGTTTTAGGCAAAGCATTCAGTTCCGAAATAGGAATAAAACCCCTATCATGTTGTGTTCTATCAACTTGTCATTTGGCACCAAAATTAAACACTACATACGTATACGGATATATGTTGTGTCTGTCTTCACCTACAAACTGGTGGTTTTGTTGACCTTTCAACAGGTGCTATCACAGCCAGTGCTCTAAATGATCGATCATATTTGTAGAGACAACCCGAATCATCGCTGTATCGCATGAAGAGATCTGTCTTAAAGCATGGCAGCAAGCCAGTGTGTCTTCCAGAGGAAGGCAAAGCCATGTTCCTGGTTCTGGCCTGAGGAACCAGCAATCCACATATAATTTCCCCAGACCCTTATCTCGTTTCTAAAAATGGGGTGGGATTTACTCTTGGCCTAGACCATACCCTTGCCGCTAATCCACATGCCTTAATAAAATCTCCACATATGCACATGGTGAACGCATGTGGCTAGTGTGTGTAGTTATAATAATAATTGTGAATATATCAGATGAGAATGGCTTGTCTGTATACATGGGAAAGGGTTATACTTGTTATCACATGACTTTGTGGTGTATACTGTGTGTGATACAGAATGTACACACAGGAAAAACACTGTAATCACAAATCACAACCTGCATTTCTGCTAGGGGCCACATACATTTACCAATAGAGGCCATCTGCATTTTAATGACTAAAAATAATTGATCTGAAGCTAGTGTACATTGTTAGAGCAGACTTGACATTCCAGGCGACACGTGGAATTTCAAAGAGCCATCTTTTTTTCTGCTGATGGAAACATTATGCTAATAGTGTTAGTATTCCTATGTGCATTTCTACATAAACGTGTGCGTGTGTAAATCTGATAGGGCTCCTATGGTATCACTGTTGGCACATACTGTAACAAAACATACTGTATCCTTTACTAAAGCAAACACTAAAACCACATCATCAGTTATGGTTCACTTTATCATGAGTTCATGTGTGTTTTATATTGATTAAATGTTGAGATGTTCTTCAAACACGCAGTAAATGCGTACATTGTATTTGACAGTTTGCATGTGAAGCTGAAGTATTAAACATATGAATGATGAATTATTGAAGGGAGTTGCATGATGGGTAGGGACATGCACAGGAAGAATTTACACAGGACAAATACAGCCCAAAAAAGGAACACTGGAAAAAAACATGATGAACAGTGAGTGTGTAGAAAGTTAAAAAGGATATGAATGAGACATGCTCATAAAGAATTGTATTAATCTTGGGGACAGTTGCTAAATAGTTTAATCTTTTTTTTTTAATGTTTTAACAACACTAGACAACAAAGTGTTGTTTCAGTGTTGTGCATTGGCTGGGGATACAGTCCTACAGGCCAATACCAAAGTGCAGGTATCTGTATCGGTATTGGGACTGAAAAGGTTTTATCGTGCCATCCCTAACTCTGCCAGCAATACAGAGAAACAGCTCAGAAGCACACAATTAAAGGTATAGTCAGCTATTGCAAGCTAAATGTAAGCTAATTCCCCAAATATATCCTGGCATTTTGCTAGCTTACCGTTCTCTATGTGTATTAATACTTCTACACAGCCCTGGCTACGTAAACAGTAACAGTATTGAACACCGCTTGTATTAACAAAGCCGTAGTACTTCGCTTTGCTTAACAATACGTTGTGTGTGAGGCGGCGCCGCGGGATGTTAGGCTTGTAGGAGCTGCATCGTGAGTAGCGAGTAAACCTGGGTAAATTAGAAGTTTTGATTTAATTGACAGCAGGGGAAAAAAATTATAATATATATATATAAATATATTTGAAGCTTACATGATATCCTCTGACCACAGAAACACACAATTTTCAATATAATATGATATGTGGCCAGATATGGAACTGCAGCAAGCTCTAACTTTTGCCATTATCGTAGTGTGACAGATTAAACCCAGATTTTTTTGTGAAAGGGAAAGTAAAATTGTGTTTGACCATTATGTCAAGGAAAATAGGAGATACAAAATAACAAGGTTTTGACTATAGATTGTCTATTTAAGAGGGCCCTTTTAGGCACCTCTTGACCCAGGGCCCAGAGATCCTAGTCCAAAAGGTAGATTCTGATTATTTTATTTACGCATTTATACCTTTCAGAAATCACCTCATAAAATTGCATTTGCGGGTCGCATTATGGTTTTTATGTTTAAACAGGTCGGTCGATTAAATTTAATTAGCGTTGGGTAATAGTGTTAAATACTGCAGGCAATGGGTGGGTCTACAAAAAGACGCAGGGAAAGCAGAACAGCCTGCTGATTTCAGCACAGCCAGTACTGTACTTTCTTGACTAGGCTACCAACAGAGCTGAAATATCCTGCTAACCTGCTGCCCTTTCATCACTGATCTGACTCACAGTTTCTAAGCTCTGCAAAATGATCTGCCATGGAATCACATGCATTCTAATGTGCTGCATCTGTATTGGTCAAATACTGCAGTATAATTTTTCTATTGGCAAAAGAGTGTAAAGACATATACAGTACATAGCCTAAATATCAGATTAAAGGATGAGTATGTAATTTGCTTCAGAAGCACATTTAGTAATATTTCTTGAAATTCTCTTTACACCCCGAT
>JAODUH010005063.1:0-10344 GCA_027564835.1 Typhlichthys subterraneus | reverse complement strand
AGAGAGAGAGAGAGAGGGAGAGAGAGGGAGAGAGAGAGAGAGAGAGGGAGAGAGAAGAGGACGAATGCATAAGAGGGTGACAGCCAGTGATTCTTGCTGCTAGATGTCATATCATAACCTCTGGCTGTGGACACTTCTGTCATCTCTGCTCTTGACAGATCCTTTGCTCCCCCACTATCTACAGTGTGTATATATATATATATATATATATATAATATACTGTATATAGATGAGGCGGACTTAACTTATTGTTTACACAACCATCTGGACAAAGCCGTGAACAGAACATGTGTCCGTGCACGCAGGCAGCCACACAACAAGCACCAATGTCAGCCGTTCCCTTGAAAACGGACTGTGATATTTCCGTGCATCGCTTTGGACGGCCTGCGCATAGAGGAGGGGAGTGTAAAGGAGTGTTTGCAAAAGGTCACAATGAACGTGTTCTAAAAATAGAGTGCGAAACGAGGAGCCAATGGGGTGAAGGAGACAACTCTGAGGGGAGAGATGGAGAGTATATCCAGCCAGGACAAAAAAACTCATTTTTATCCCACCCCCTTTAGCTCTAAACCCTGCTGTGTGTGCAGTCACTGCTTCACAACGTTGCACTCTGGAACGACTGGCGAAGGGGTGGCGTGAAAATGCCATGCAAACAGACTTCATACTGGAACGACTGGCTTACGGTACAAACATGACATATATATGTATACTGTAAATATATATATATATATATACTGTACTGTATACATCATGTAAGTCAAGGTGATATAGCGAGGCATGTCCTGGAGACCTTCATATGTGAAGCATGATCCACATTCCTCAGGTGAAGTGTCTGAGTCAGCGCAACGCCTAATGCATACCATTCCTAATGAAGTGACACCTAACACATCCGTTTGAGCGTGGTTCTTTATAGGAAGCAAGAATACTTGAAGCTCAGAAAGTCCCTATAGGAACACTTTGGCTTATTTGCATTGCTTGGCCATGTCCAGAATCTTGATTGACATGTTCCCAACTCCCCTATGTCACATGTTGCACCTGTTAGGGCAGAAAAACTGACACTTTTCTTATGATTGGTTCTTTTAAGTTTTTGCACTTTGCCGATGTCAGCAAATTCAACCAAACTTTGTCCCATGGATCGAGTCCCAAATAACTCATATCTACTGTTGGTTTAAGGTTCAAGCAACTACTTAGAGTGATGGTGATCTTATTGCCAATTATAGCGATATTTTACTTTCCTTAATATATGCAAATTCACATGCTGACATAAAATGTCTGCTTGCTAAGATTATTGAACCTATATGAGTCATTTTCAATCACAATGTTGTTTCATTTGTAGCTCAAAAATGTATTTGTAAAGCATTTGGCATTACTAAATGTACTGTATTTTACATCACTTTGAACAGTTCTAATCAGGGGCTGAAAAACTAGATTTAATTATTTAAATTCAATAACTACAGAATTTTTCACATCAAAATGTGGAATTATATTGTGGTAGGAATTTCTAGGACAGCCATACGCTATAGGCTAAGGTTTAACAACAACAAAAAGTGTCCTAATTTAAAAAAGCCGCATGGAGAGATATTTCTGCCATTGCCACGGCTTGTCGACATCACTGCTTTGATGCAAATAATGAAATGATCCAGCTCCATGGCTACGCACCACGCACGCCAAACACGCAGATAATAAAAAATATATTATCTTCAACGCATAGCTACAGTTGGCCAGCTCTACTGCGTTGGTTTCAAGGGGGAAAAGCAAGCGACATAAAACACTATTTGGTAAACCAGCACACATAACAGTATTGTAGGGAACTGGCCTACTGTAAATAAAATGTAAATAAATACCGACAAAAACACTTTTTTGTTTAAATCACGCCATAAAAAATAGAAGCAGGTTACACTGCTAGCCTATGATATTTATTTATATCAAGAACTACTTTAAACTACTATGGATCTACATGCTGTTTTGTAGGCTACTGCAGCCTATATTATTCTAATGTTCAGCAGGTTGAGAAACCAAGTCAGTTCCCGGAATAGTGAACCGCTTTTGGGACCGTTAATTAATCACGTAGACTACAACAGTTTTACCCATGTGAATGAATTGCTATGTTTTAATTCCAGGGAGATATAGTAAAACTACACATTAGACTGTTATAATACAACACATACTCGTAAAATAGCGAAAATGACATTTTAAAAAGTATGGTCACGACGATGCATATAAAAACGCAGTTGTGACTTTGTGTGCCACGTTGAGTAGACTGCATTTTCCACGTTTTATTGCTTGCTAAGCAAATAAGTACACTCCAACCATAATGCTGAAATACACAACTTAAACTTATATACACTGCTGCATTCATAACATTATGGAATCGGCACTGAAACATCTGAGGATAAATGCGAACGGAGCCCTACCTAAGAGGAGGAAGATCAAGGAGCGTCGCATCGCGGCACCCGGCGGTCACAGAAGATCCACTCCTCCCGAAAACAGAATGAAAGCGATGCGGTCCTCCGGCTTCAGCAGGTGTGGACTTGCGTGCCGACTGTACAGTGACCTTACCGCGGTACGGAGGACCAGCAACCCCGCATCGCTCGCTCAAACGACACCACCACAAGGCTGAGCGGCTCCTCTCACAATCGCGTTCTGCGGGTTATCGCCCACGGAGAAGGGAGTCACCGCTAGGCTACTCCTTCACTTCGCAGCACATTCCCGCACGCGGGGTGCTCCGCCGGGTTTCTCCTGTGCCCCCTTTCCTTCACTCCGTCCACGGGATGTAGCCTATAGCCTGAATGTGCAGGGTACTGTATGTAAAGTGCATGTAGCACCTCGCTAACGGATGGGGAACCGCTACCGTTTTGGGTGTAGGGCAGCCTACACCCATACAAGTGCCAGTCCGAGCATCCGAGCTCGGTGTCGTGCTGATGTCTCCCTCCTCACCGTCAATCGCCACCACCAGACTTAACTCTTACCCTAGACTCGTAGACCAGGACATTAAAGGCAAATACAGCGCTAAAGCACGCTAGAGTCAACCACTTAACTAGGTTTGTGCTGTTAAACGGTCTAATTGATAGGAACATTAACATTTTCGGCGGGGTACAAGTTCGGCACGAACCCCATATCCTCCTACGGGACGAGCATGACGATGACCGTGTCTCTTTCCTCTGTCCCGGGCAGGTACTTTCTACACACGGAATCATCGCGATGAATTCCACAGCTCGAGCTATCTAATCATGAGTGGCCAAGCATGATGTTAATCTCAAGGAATAAAAGTGCATATCCATTGCGTGTGTGTGTGTGCGCCCTAATCACTGGAATTGGGGCCAATAAAGCATTGAAAGACAAGGATGGACTGGTAAAATAGCGGCATAATTTATCTAGTTTTTTTTTTGTGTGTGACAAATTTCAAAACCTTTTTTTATATGCAATTTAAGCCATCATATAAACTCCCTCTACGAAAATGTCCATCTTACACATTCACTGAAACATGGGGGTTCCTATGTAAATTATGTTTACTTGCATCCATTATGTTGTTGGTCATGTTAATAATATTCATGTTACTTTAATCCCTTCTCTGGGGCCAATTGATATTAACAAGTTAAACGAGTGCACTATGTAATAGACAAGTTCTGTTAACTATAATAATGGGACCAAAAATGTAAGTATAAGTTCTTGTGTTTGTGTACTGACATTAGCTGATAACAGTGTAAACGGGCAGCGGCCCCATACCTTGGACTCGAACTCAGATCTCTGGTGTGAGAGGAGGGGGTGGGAAGTGGGAGGGGGGCATGCTAGCAAGGAGATTCAAGCCCATGGGCCCTAGAGTGTATGTCGCTAGAGCATCCTTGAGGGTTGTTTACTGCACAACTTCACCACTTGGCTACTGTTACAACAGGGTGTTCTGTGGGGCAGGATAATGAAAAAGTGGTCTGGGTGTTGGACTTCCAACCAGAAGGTTGTGAGTTCAAGCTCTGGAGTTGGTAGCCTGACATTCCACATGGATTGTTAGACACAAGTCCATCAGGGCAGCCATCTGTTGAAACTGTTTAAAACATGAAACTTACTTGATTGGATGAATCATCTCTCATATTATATTATGTCATAGATGTTTCCAAGTAGCTTTCTCTGTCTAAACCACGCCCATAGCTATCAGTACAATGCTGATTGATAAGTTCAGTTGTTACTCTGACTCAAGTCGCAAGTATTTCAATCTATCCAGACTGATTCTCAGGGCGCTGTCAAACTGAAGCTTGCGAGACCGTGGAGTTGGCCTGTTCAGAAAGTGTCCCTGAGCAAGGTGCTAATCCCGACCTGTTCCTCATGATTGTGCTCATTGTAAGTAGCTTTTTATTGTTGTTGTGTGTGATCTGCATCACTTGGTTTGTCTTTCTATTCGCAGAGCCAGGGCTGTGGAAAAGTACCAGATCTTTTTCTCATCACGTACAGAGAACAGTAAGCTAACGCACTTCAAGGAGATATTTGGTGAAAGTGTATTATCTTATACTATACCTTTAAGCGATACACTGAAAACTTAATAACTATGGTCAGACAGGATGAGCAAATAGAGATGCTTGTACATTATTTGGTTCTGTGGATGTTCTCAGAGACCAGTGGCCTCAACAGCCTTTTCAACAACCCTATAAAGCAGTCAGGCAGATGCTTTACAATGTCATGTGTTTGTCCAGGGTGCTCCCTGTGCCCTCTGCTCCTGCACCTCCCCTCCCAACCTGTGGGTGTCCTCGTGTCTCTGCTACTCCATGGGTTTGTTTTTGGCTCACCTGGCCCCAATCATCCCCACGTGTGTCTTAGTGTGTCTGCCCATATTTGGACACTCTTGTTTAAATCCCTTGGCTACGTTTCACACGTCTGTTTCAATAAATGATTACATTTCTGCACTTGGATCCTTGGAACACTCCAGCTCAGCCGTGACACACGACACAATATTAGCACTGTGCTCTCTTGTCACCAGTGTGTTTATTCTGGTGCAATATGCAGCCTATAATGTTTGACATTTTGCCGACCAGTGTTGGCAAGTTACTCGTTTACATAAGTTACTATTTACTTATTACTCAAAAAGTAATAATATTACTTTACTTAGTACTGGGTATTAAAAGTAATTAGTTATGTTACTAGTTGCATTACTATATTACTTTCACAATCACTACCCCCCTTCCCCACACACCCTTCCAAAAAATGACATCCAGTCCAGCTCACTCTTTATTGGAACAGTAATGAACCTTAGGAGTCAACAATCAGCCAAAGTGAAAACATTGCAGCCTCTCAAAACAGATGATTGACAGGTTGGTTCAATTAGCCTACCCTCAAATTGCTATGATCAGAAATCTCTTTTTTGTAACACAGTAATGCAGCATTACTTAGTAATTGTAATATTGTTACAGTTTTAAAAATAGTAATTTTTAAAACAGTAACTAGTAACTAGCAGTAACTAGACTAGCCCAACACTTGCCGACAGAACCAGGAAGTGTGTCAATATCATTTTACGATTTATAGTTTCTCAAATGTGAGGTTTCTTTGCATTGTTTTGAGAGGTTGTGTTGCCAGGCAGCAGTTCAGAAGAATGAGCTACTAATTCTGACAGGTTCTTTCCTCTGTGGCTCTTAGCCCAGCGCAGAGTGATGCCTTGCTCCGCTCTGCCCGCCGCTCCTGTCACTGGCGAGACGGGGCCTGCGGGGATCAGGCCCCGCGCTTGACGTGCGGGGCCTGATCCCAAAGATAAACATCAGTGACAAGTCGTTGTTGTGAGAGCATACTGGAGGCAATAGTTCACTGTTTGAATACCTATTGTTTATTTACTGTGGCCTGCATAGCTCCTCTGCATCTTGTTACATTGCAGTAATGTAATAATAGTACATATATATATGTATATATATGTCAGGATCAAATACATACTGCATTAAATTAGTGGGCCAGATTACTAAAAGAAAAACTGTAGGTGGGCCGTATATGGCAGCAATTTATCTTTTTAGCAATTACAGTATATAACATTATAATAAACAACAAACTAGTAAATCTGAATAAACAATGTTTATCTTTATTGAGCTTTAAGCTGGTATAAAGGCACAGTAATTATTTAGTAACAAAAATGTTTTGTATTCAGTACAATGTATTTCTTTTACCAAATAATTACCCTTATCCTCACCAACAGGAGTTAGGAGAGCTATGTGCACACACATATGGAATTGTCACTTATTTCATCATTATATGTATAGTGGTCAAGGATGCAATCCCCTCGAGGGCCAGATGGGGGTTGACCCTATTTGGTCCGCGGGACGCTAATTGAATAGGCGGTAGATCCTTTAAAGGTGGAGTCAGTGATTCTGAGGAAAGATTGATATTTGTTCTAGGGATGGCACCAAAACGTTCAGTCCCGATGCGGATAGAGATAGCTGCACTTTGGGTATAAATGAAGTTGTATTCCTCACTGTGAGAGTGAGGAAGAGTGCCAATAGAAAACAATTAAAAAAAGATGCCTCTTGGTGCATAAAGAGCATCCTGTGTGAGTCATTCTTGAGAAAGCTTGCTAACTTCGAGCACAAATAAAACAAAAACAAACTCCCTCAGTAGCTCCGCCCCAAACAATTAAATGCATTGCGGCTGTGTAGAAGTCCATGATTATTTTTTCAGTACGCACAGAGAACGGTAAGCTAGCAAAATGCTAGCTTACAATAGCTTACATTTAGCTAACTATACTTTTAATGTGTAAACCAGGAGGATTTCCACAGGTGTACCAGGCCTTTCCTATAGGGTGTCTAGTGGGGAGCAATGGGACCCCACTACTACTGCATCTCATTTTCCCTTAGCCACAGAGGACCTAGAGAACCATTAAGGACCATCAAGGATAGAGCCGCCATGTTGTACCATGCGGTTCATATGTTCATGCAAAACGGTGTACTATGGACTATCCACACTATGGGCATTTTATGACAATGCGAGCCGGAGACCCACAGCATCCAGGGTTGACCTTAAAGGTCCCGTAAGTGCTGTTACAGTCATTTTCAAATTGGTTTCATGATGCTTGTAGGCCTTACACATGGCCTTGTTACAGGGGCATTATGTTAGCAATCGGAAACAAAGCTCAGAAATGTATCTGCATCAAGTACCGTTTAGAAGGGCTCTCTCTCAAAGTCAAGAGGCATGTGTGTAATGAAATGTGTGTTGATTGTGAAAATCCTCCTGAAATAGCTGAGTGCAACAAAGGCAGGCTCATTAAAAATGTATCAAGGATACAGCAGGCTCCTGCAATTCGCCTTGCTCAGGGATTCTTCATGGCTCAATAAAGGCTAAAGACATTGTCGTCCTTGCCAACAATACCTCTCATTTTAGAATATATTTCTATTGCTTCAAAAGTGGCGATAAGGCTCTTTCTTTCTTTAAAAATGCATTGCAGACAATTCCAAACAAGCTATACAGCTTGTTAGGATATAATCAGAATGTCTCTTTATATTATCTTTAATTGTGTTTGATTAACAACTTTGTTGAGTTCCTTCCTGTACACATTTTAATTACAATTTGTATCCGCAAATTGCAATAGTCACAGTCATGCATGTTATTTTCAAAATACTGTAGCCTACGCATTGGTGCGTAAATACAATAGGTGTCCTCTGGCTATTAATGGGAGCACATGACAGTCATCCATCTCCAATTACTATCAATGAGACATCACGCGTTGACAGGATCTCAGTCGAACCAAAGAGAATATCATTTAACAGAGAGGCTCCAATGGACGGAAGCAGGTGGGGGTTTCACCGTATATGCAGACCAGAGCGTTCCATGCAAGTCAATGCGAAGGTCTAGGGATTTCACCATATCAATACGAATACATTATTTTCTCTCTGGTGGAGTTAGTGGCTATTTTGACATGATCTCCCAAGTTCCTATATGATCAATCTGAGCTGACTGCTTAAACTACATTAAACAACTGAAATTAGTCAATTAAGCACTGCACTATTGTCGCACCAGAATTACAGATACAGACTCCTTGAGTGACAATCTTCCTCACTTCCGGAAAGTCATCCAGCCTAAGGGTCTGATATATAGGCTACCTAAGGTATATATCAGATGTTCAGCACAGAGTTGCTTATTATAGTGCTAATGGATGGAAGAGGCTGAGACAATACGGTGGTTGACCCACTTGAAAGGTTGTGTGATTGAGCCCTCGACATATGGTTTTAGCCCAAACAAGCAGACCCTACCATCAAGCATACTTGAGCAAGCTGGCTGTCCCGTTCCTGCTACTTAATACTTGTAAAACTAATAAAAGTGTCTGATAAATGCCCTAACAGTAATTGTGCAGGTGTGTTTTCTGTCAGGATCGATTAGGGTGATATAATGATAATATATACGCAAATAACTTGCGACAGAATCCAAATGCAAGTTAATAAGGCCAGCCTGTAGTTTAAAATGCTGTGTCACAAATCCAATCAATTTTACAGCTATGAAACATTTGTACTTGCTTTTGCAGCATTTAAATTATTTTACATGGCATTTGTGATTACAAAGTATTTGAGGCACATTTCGGTTTATGAAAAACCAGTGAAGTATGAATTTTGATATTTATTTTGGGTGAGTAAAAGTTTTTATTTATTTTTTTATTTCACAGTAACCCTGTTAGTGGCCAGGTCATGAAGCTACACAGGAGAGCTAATGTAACATGGGATGCCTTGAGTAAAATACACCATTGGCGATTACAGAATATGTCTAATGTACTAATGGCTTGACCAGTTTAATAGATTTTTGTATAATATATTTAAGCTTTTAAGCTTAGAAATTTGTAAAAAGTATAACATTCAAATTGAGGGTGCACCAGCTTTAAGGAGGTTGATTATGTGTTTATGTGTGTTCTCTTTCAAAAGACAATTTGACCTTTCTCAAGCCCCGCCCCTTTCACTTGTCCAACCTAGTTACTCTAACTAGGTAGGTAGGTAGATACTAGGTAGATACTGTAGTAGACTCCTCTGGTGTAGACCGTCTGCCAGCGCTGTATTCGCCCTGCGGTCCCGCAGCTCACTGCAGCTCCATGGTGTCGTACCGCTTCTATAACTGCTGAGTGGGCCCTTTGGAGCCGACAGGGTCAAACGTCCCATTAGCGTAGAAGATTTACGATTAGCTTGGAAGCTGGAGGACAGTATAGTTCTATGATTGGGAAGTGATTCAGGAGCCCTACAATCTGTGCAAACGGCCCGAGGCCTTTTTATAACAGTCAGAGACATCGCCAACTATTCCATGCGTATTATTTGAAAAATCAGATGTAGAACTGCAAGAACACGAAATGAGAAATCAAGGATGTTAAGTTTATCTGGCCTAAACCACCCCCACCCCCCTTCCCCTCTCCTCACTGCATACCAAGTAGTCAAATATGTCTGTATTCCTGGATGGATTTAGCTCCAAATGCCTTGCTGATGTCCATCATTGGACATCAGTGAGAAGCACACAAGCATGACTCATTATGGAATGCTTTCCACAGCTCTCTGACAATGTGAATGTAATTATTTATTTAGTTGTTTTTGTTGAACGGGCAGAAACAAACACATTTGTTACAGCCAGTGAGTGAAGTTGTCCTGAGCAGGATGCCTTCAGACATCGTATGTTTTATTTCTGAGAGCAGCTTTGTTCATTCTTCTGCTTGAAATGGTTTCTTCTTGCATTACAGATTGGGCCACTTCAAAAGCATACATTCTTTGTGTTCTTGCATGAACATGTTTTTACCAAGGGTCTAAATGAATCTGTTCACTGACCAACCTTCAGATATTCTATCGGTTCCAGCGGTTTTATCTTTGGCATGTAAGAATTACCACATTATATCTGCTTCTTTTATATTGTAGTAAAGCTTCCAAATAAATAGGTTTAACAGCAGTGTGGTGAAATCTTGTGTTTGGTCACTGTATTTAATGAATCAATTAATATTAATATTTCTGTAGCCTTCTGCATCCCATCTGTTTGAAGTAGACTGGAATTTGGATTTAATCTGTATATCGCTATCACTGTTTAGGATATAGTCTGTTGCTGTCTGTTGTATGTGTATGATAGATGCAGAAACATTGTGATTTGAGTAACATAACTGACATGGGAAACATAAACATCAAGAAAATACACTTTGAATGTAAAATACTGTAGAATTGTTTTCTATGTTCTCTAACTGTTGAAACTCTAGAAATCTCTTTCCACAATGCCAGTCTTTAACAATGAAATATATATCATCAAAATTTGACTCACGGTATGGGAATTATTAATGCCAAGCACTTTTAAAATGAATGATGATAAAGGTTTTGCTGCATTAATTATATACATATTTTTCTCATATATATATATATATATATATTTTTTTTTTTT